>OVAY01000453.1:28520-40101 GCA_900406395.1 Kernera saxatilis
TAAATGAAATTAAAGGCTAATGATGATGAAAATATTTCATTCTAATATAATTATAGAAACTGATGTTAACCTGATTACTGATTAATCATGGATGACTTAATTAAGTAGCTAATATATTTGACGTAGAAAAATAGACAGTAGCTACTATATTATTTTTAATCTGAATTTTCTACTATAGGCGAATAATTTTTTTTGGTGGAGAAGTGATATTGATTTGATTTTTTATTTTTTATTATTATGTAAAGCGGGCATGGCTTAAAAAACATATGTATCTAGGAAAAAAGTATATATTTTGTAATTTTTTAAGATTTTTTTTGTCAACTAATACAATCAAACTAATTAAAAATAAAATATCGCATTTTTTTTTTGCCAAAATATATCAATTCAATTCATAATTTGATATTAGTATTTTTTATGAGATACAAGTAGATGATAAACATAGCGCAATGGACATGACATACATTTAGTATATGACTGATAATATCGCTTCTGCAAAAAAATTAAATATAAATCCATTTTGTTTTATGTGGTCTAACTCTCTTACGTAAACCCCCAGTCCGATTACCATTCCCGGTTTGCTGTCGTATCTGGTCCGATTTAATAACATTGGTAAAAAAAGAACACAATGTTAAATGTAAAAATTATTGTGCACTACACAAATTTATGTGTTTTGGAATTCTGAGTTGAGTCAGAAGTGGTTAACTGTTTCTTGATTTCTCTTACTCCTACCGTATAACAGTGGCCAGTCCGATAGACATTTCATTGAATTAATCGTCGACAAGGTTAAGAGCTGTCTGAAAAGTATCCAAAGTGAAGGATCCACAGATAGTTCCATGATCTATGCAAGGAGAATCGAAATCACTCATTCGGAGAATCCCAAAAACTGGACCTGGAGTTCAATTCACGAACCACCAAAGTAAGACTTTTTTTCTTCTTTCTCTTAAGTTCAATATATTAATCTGTTAGACTTATCTTTATCTTTGCCTCTCTTGGTTCACTGGATAATTCATAATTTTAGTAGATAACCATAACTTTTAAAAATATTTAAGAATGTCTAACCACGTTACATACAATTATATATGCCATTTCTAATTATTTTCTTACAAAACTACCACTGTGTAACTGTGTTCTTTTTTACCAAGTTGCCTAACAACATAATATATCTTACACCATCTATCTATGAAATAATAACACAGTCTCTGCAAAAAAAAAAACCTCTACAAATGGCTGTGGATATTTATTAAATAAAATTATTACATATTTGTAATTCTTTTTAAAAATTAGATGTTATCTCACATGTACATAACATGTAACCTAGTTGTTTGTGTTATTGTCGTCGCTATACCATCACATGAATTTGAAACCTGCGTAATACATGCCACTAAAAAAGTGTAGATATTATTAACTGCATAATTAAAATGTGATTAGATGGGCATCAATTAGTAATTAAATAAAAAATGTTTTTGTTCAAAAAATTTAGAAAATATTTAGCTTATTTCGTATGGAAATTTTTCTAAACCGTCATATTTTCGAAATACTTTGCAGCGGAGCAGAGATTGAGATTGCAACAATGAATGAAGTTTACTGGATGAACATAACAGGAAATTTTCATACGAAGAAACTGATACCAGAGACAAAGTACGAAGTGGTGTTCGTGGTGAAGTTAGAAGATAATGCAGTTGGATGGCATGCGCCGGTGAAGTTGAATCTGAAGCAGATCATGCGGGATCAAAGCGAGACTGTGCAGGAGCACATATTTTATTTGGACACCTACATAGGTGAAGACGAATGGGTCGACATTAAGGCCGGAGATTTCGTGGCACCACCAAAGGATGCACCAGTGAGGATCTCTTTCACCATGTATCAGCGTGACGACGCCATCCGGAAGACCGGGCTTGTGGTTAAAGGTGCTGCAATTCGTGAGGTGGACTAAAATGGAGAAGCAAAAAAAGCATATTGGATCTTTCTATATTTATTTTGTTCAAAAAGAATAAAAACTTAACTATGTGTTTGGTAAAAGGTGTGTGTGCATGTGCTTTACTCTTGTTCTTATGTTTACTTGATTGTCTGAAACTCTTAAAAGCTGAAATTTTTTATTTGACTTTATATGTTACATGGTAAAATCACGCGCCATGCTTAAATAAATGAGTTGGTTATATGTTTGTTTTAAAAATGTAATATTGTTATTCTGTTATCAATTTAAATTTAATATATACTATGTATACATATATTTTAGAATAATTATATCTTGTAAATAGTAATTATATCTTGATATGATTTGGTATCTTATCACTCATGCCGGTATGAGAATTTTTTTTTTTTTTGGTCGAATCCGGTATGAGATTATACATTAATTATAATTACTGATTAAGATGTTGGATAGATTGTTGTTTATATTGTTTGTAGGGTTTTACCCATTTTATGTATATGTTGGTTCTTGTTGTTGTTCGACAAACCTCTATTGGATTCCATATTTTTTGGCGACAAATGATGGAATTTATAGAGATTTGTCGAACGACAACAAGAATAAAAAAAAAACGATTCAATCATTTTTCTGCCAAAAAATATTTATGCGTAAAAGACTCGCTATTTGAACGACAACAAGTACCAAATTTAATATCAATATATATATATATCTCATACAAGATCTCAATTGCTTGTAAAAACATAAGAAATAACAAATTGTGAATTTAGTGAAAAGAAAACTCATTATTTGTATTAGGATAGAAATTAAAGCTCACAAATATGGCCAGACAAAGGAGGGTATGAGAGAATTTGGTTCCTAAATCCTAAGCTCCCAAACCTGAACACAGTCAATCATTCGATTGAAATCTGTCCAACTTTTTTGAACAAATTAGTTAGGAATCTCATATCTGAAACAAAGGGAGACCTAATTAATATGTACAGAGTAATCTATTCATTGTCATTTGATATTGAATTTGAAACGACAAAGTTCGATTTTAAAATTTTTGTTTTATAAAGATTCGGGTTTTGGGTCTTCTTCTCGCCTCTCTCGTTTATGTAAGTATATATTATGGTTTTATATGATTCCTTGTGACAGCCAATTATACAGATAATAAACACAGTCAACTATTTTTTTAGATCAGTTTTAACTTTATTATCAATTCGATTAGGGGAATTTGCAAAAATACTGTAAACCTTGACATAATTTGCAAATATATAATCACTACCTGTTTTTTTTTTTAAATACTAGTTAATATATAAATTACCAAATTTATTCTTAATTGTTTTGAAAAAATAACGTTGAAAAAAGTTCAAATATTGAATCATATTATGGTGGATTAGTTATTCCTGCTAGAGGAATTTTCTCGTTGGTCTAGTCCAAGAATCGAAAGTGTATTTGAAGCGAAACTCTGAAGATTTGAAGTTTGATGAAACAGGGATCTAAACTCGCAAGTAGAATAAATCTAAGTATGTGTTTTATAGGCTTGATATAATTCCTTGTAATACAGATAATATCATTAACCAGGAGATCCCACAATGAAGATATATTCCAGCTTTGACTTTTTCGAGTAATTCATACTGTGACAAGTTTTGACAAGCTACTTGTTGAATTATTTCGAGGATTCAAACAGATAACAACAAGGGAAATTCGCTCAAAAATCTCTCTTTAAATTTTGTTTTCATGGCTGCTTCTACATCTTCTTCTGTTATAGGATTGATCCCAACACGGCCTTTAGTGTTCATCGATTTCAAGCAGAAAGATGCGGGCAAAGGCCTCATAAGCTTTCTCGAGCATGTCTTAAAAAACGAAAATATAAATGTCTTAATAGACGAAGAAAAGGTAAGAAACAGAGATCTAGAGAATCTGTTTACAAAAATCCAGGACTCGAGGATATCACTGGCGATCTTCTCCGAGCCAAAATGTGGTCTTGACGAGCTACCGAAGATCAAAGAAGACGTCGATGAAGTGATTCCTATGTTCTACAAGGTTGACCCAGTTTGTGTAAAGAAGCTTAACGGAGACTTGGCTGATCTCAAAAACAGGTCCGTTCTTATTTCCTCTGTTCTTGGTCCAAGACACTTCTTAGATCTTGTGATTGTGGTTTTTTATTTTGGGAATGTAGGATGTGAGATCGGTTCAGCCCGGTCTGACCCAATATTTTAGATGGCCTGGTTCGCAAACGTGTTATACACTTTCTCAATTCTAACCCGGTTCGTTTAAGACCACTCAATTGACGATTTAATCGGTACAATAGAGTCAAACTTCTATAAAAAAATAAAATAACTATAACTTCAAGTTTATACATGTCATTTTGGCTATTTTGGTTTTTTATGCAATGCCATTATTTGAACTAGGTCGGGAATCCGCGCGATGTCGCACAGAAACTAAAATTAAGCGAAAAAATAACAATTTTGAATTTATAAGATCATCAAACTCCGAACCAAAAATAGACTACTCTTTTATCTTATAAGCCATATCTATAAAATTCAAACAATATATTTTAAAGCCAATATTAGTTATAGAGACCAAGACAAAACATTCTATAACCGAAAAGCGATGCTCTTTCCCCGAAAACATGTAATAACCAACAATTGGTTTGATATAATAATTAATACTCTATTTTTTTATTTCTAAATAGACTAACGTAATTGGATTTGAATGCAATAAGATATGATTTAAGTGATAACAATCTAATTGGCATTTGAAGTAATTCTTTAGATAGATATCTAATTTAGTGGTTGACAATAAGCAAAAAACATTTATATAAAATAAAGATTTATGTGTTTGTTCACATATGAACGAAGAACAAACCAAGTTAAAAAAAACGAAAGAAGAAAAGAACCATAAACCAAAAATATATATATGTAGAAAGACGAAAAAATGCATAAAAAAAAAAGACAAACAAAAATTCTAATTGGTTGATGCTACTAAGTCAAAGAATTACCTTTCTTAGAAAGAACATCTCAATATGAATTTCATAGAGTGCATGTCCGATCACGTGATTCTAAATCAATTATATTCACTCGAAACAATCAATAAACATCTTTTCGCGAAACTCTCTATAAGTGAGAATCGTCTTCAAGTGATAATCCATGAATGAAAAGATGTTATACAACACGATATAAATAGAATCGAAAAGATATAAATGCTAAAAGTTGCAACTTTTAAGAAAATAGACGGTTTTAAGCGGAAGGGTGCATCACGAATAACAAAAAGACACAACCGTTAAAAAGACGCACTCTTATGGTTTTTAAGCAAGAAGACGCAACCACTGAGAATACGCACCCCTAGATGTAACCTTAAAAAAAAACAGTTTTTAAGCAAAAAGACGCAACCATCGAGAACACGCACCCCTAAGATATATTTTAAAAGATGTAACATTTAATAAAATGATAGGTTTTAAGTAAAACGACGCAACCGTTGAGAACACGCACCTCTATGATGTATTTTGTAGGATGTAACCTTTAATAAAAAGACGGTTTTTAAGTAAGAAGACACAACCGTTGAGAACACGTACTTCTAGGATGTATTTTATAGGATTGCTATTATATATAGATTAATAAAAACTAATACAAATAATCGAAAAATGATACTTAAACAGAACAGAATCGAATAGTAAACATATCCTAATTGACACTCTTAAGTCTTAACCATTGTTATTTTCTAACTCGTATCGTATGACAGCGAAAAGTCCAAGAAAGATCTCATAAATAATGCCGTGGAGGAAATGAGTAGATTGCTGATGAATATATCGGCGGGAGTAAACAAAGAACGAGAAGAAAATAGAAAATGTTTCATGGTTCCTGCAAGGAAACTCCAGATCAGTCATTCGGAGACACTAAGAAACTGGACATGGAGTTCTATCTACGAGGCACCAAAGTAAGTTGCTAGACTGCTTGGTTTCTTTCTTCGATCAAATTTTAAGGGTTAGTACATAACCATAAATTTAAACTACATTATTTGGGAATTTTACCAATTTTAATTATGACTTTTTGAAAAAAAAAAAGTGGTCATAAGAAGATAACCATTATGATTTATTTGAAAAAAAAGATACTTCTTCATGTCATGGCAAACTACAGAAAATTTTAGTTAGTATACCTCCACAATGTTTAATTATGAAGTAAATAACAGTAGATAAATATATATTTCGTAATTGTTCAATGTGTGACTAATTATTGTACATGATCATATAAAAGGAATAGATATTCCTAACTATATATAGTAGTGAATTAATAAGATAAATAAACGTATTTCTCTTTCCAGAAAATTTAGATTTTGTTAATATTTATTAAATTTTAAAATAATAATATTCGAAATAGTCTTAAAACCACGGTTAATTCTTCTTAAAAATGTTTTCATTGATCAGTTAACTGTATTTGTTTGAAGTCTAGAACTCTTTTGGTATGCGAAAACCAATGGTTTTGTTATGTTTAGTGAAGCTGCCATTGAAATTGCGATGTTGAATGAAGTTTACTGGCTACACATGTCTGGGAATTTCCACACAAGAAATATGATACCGGGGACAAAGTACGAGGTTGTGTTTCAGGTGAGCTTAGAAGATACATCTTCAGGATGGGAGCAGCCGGTGAACCTGAGCTTGAAGCTTGTTAATCCAGATGGAACCGAGACTTTGCAGGAGCGAACAACGAGCTTGGAAGACCACATAGGCGAGAGCTGGGTGGATATTCAGGCCGGAGTTTTAGTGGCACCGCCTAGGAACGCGGCCGCGAAGATGACTTTCACTATGTATCAATACGTGACAAGTGACCGGAAGAACGGGCTCGTGGTCAAAGGTGTTGCAATTCGTCCCATACAGTAATTGTTGCACAAGCAAAGCATATTGGATCTTTTATTTGTCCCTATCAAATTTCACTCTATACGTAAAATTAAAAACACGTTTATTTCTAGTTTAACGTTGTACTTTTATAGTTTTTTTGTGTGTGTTACTTTATTGTTTAAAATTCTTAAAAGTTGAACTCGTTCTTTTTTTTTCTTTCATTTTATACTTAATTATTCAAAATTTCATGGGTATAACTTTACTAGAGAGGTGAATTAATCATGCCCCCAATGATTGAATTCTTCTAGGGGAAAGCCTTTCCACCGTTGGATAAAGCTGACATATGTACATAAGATAGGAAATTGAGCTAGTTTTCATTTGGAGGTAAATTCAAGTCATTTTGACATATGGACAAAAGCTACGATGAATTTAGTGAACGTATATCATCTTGGCGCGCAAAAGAACAAAACCCGAAACTCACATAGAGAAAGATCGATCGGTTACCAACATACCAGCCGATCGTCACTTTCAAATATGTATTTAAACAACTTTTGAAGCTCTCTAAACCTAGGTTTCATTTCTCTAAGTTGTTTTTGAGTCTTTAAACATTGTTCTTAAGCTTTTACGAAGATCATCTCTTGAATCTTATGCCATAGTAAAGAATTTATTAATCCCGTTCTTCATGTCTTTCATTATGTTTATAATGATTTCATTAATCTTTGTTTAGGTTTATTTATTTATGTTTGAGTAGTCTTCTTCTTGGGTCTTGATCAGGATATCAAGCATAGATGATGATTAAATGGTGTTAATTAGGGGTGAATCTTGTTAGATCCTTCACTAGAATTTTGATTAACGCTAGACTAGACTTGATTTTCTCAATGTAATGAACTTTTCTTCCTTAGCCAATGAGAGTTGATGCTAGGGTTGTTGTTCAAAGTAACTCAAAATCTTATTGGATTTTGAAGGGGACCAAGGGGTCCAACTAGAATGAGGAGGAGGAATGCTAAGGTACACATTAGGACTAGAGATCGATAAAAAGATAATTCCAATTCTTACTTGTATTAGATTTTGGGGTATATATAAAACGGTCATAAGAGTTTGTAAAAGTATTCACATATTAAATACAAGGAAACCCTAGACAAAAGGTATTTGCCTCAATTCAATTCTCTCTTGTTTTTGCCTTGTTTTACCCGAATTAACAAGAGTGATTAGTGAGCTCATTAAACTTGCTTTCAATGCTTGTTAATTTTTTAATTTGCAATTTTTTTTAGCAAAATTATGTAATTAACTCGATGATTAATGCACAAAAGTGGGTTAGTCATTGAATAATGTTTATTATATATATTTATACCTTGATGTAAATTTTCTTTGAACTACGAATAAATTAGGTCAACAATAAACTCCAGAAATTTAGAACACCTTGCTTTCCCTATTTTTGTGTGGCAAGAGAAGAAGTCAGATCTTACCTTTTTGGGAAGATTTAGCCAGAGAAGAGGTCAACTTGTTTTTGTATTTTTATCGAAGTCAACTTGTTTTTTTTTTTCAACGAAGTCAACTTGTTTTCGAGAGAATCTTCGATATTTCTTTTCTCCATTTAACTATTATGTCGTCTTTTGCAACTTGCATTTTTGGCCACCGAAGTTTCCAGGAAAATACCAAAAATATATCAATGACGATAATAATATCATCAGATTAACTCTATATATATCACAAAGATAGGACGTATTTTTCAATTTCAACCAAACAACATACACATTATCAAACTCCTTTTGTTTATAAAAAAAAAGGCTCTCCGATGGCAGGAGCTTCTTCTTTTTCTTCTTCTACTTCTTCTAATGTATCACTGATCCCAACGGGACCTCAAGTGTTCATCAATTTCCGGGGAAAAGATCTACGCAAAGGCTTCATCAGCTTTCTTGTGCCTGCCTTGAAAGACAAAAACATCAACGTGTTTATAGACGAGCGAGAGGAGAGGGGCAAGTACCTAATCAGCCTGTTTGACAGGATAGGTGAGTCGAAAATTGCGTTGGTTATCTTCTCTGAGGGATATACCGAGTCAAAATGGTGTTTGGACGAGCTGGTACAGATCAAGGAATGCATGGATCAAAACAAACTCACAGTGATTCCAATCTTCTACAAGCTTGAACCCACCAAGGTGAAACATCTTAGAGGAAAATTCGGTGATAAATTCAGAGATCTAGTAGATAGATATCAACATGAACCAGAAAGATTCCAGAAATGGAAGGAAGCTTTGGCTGCGGTTTCCCAAACGTTTGCCTTGGCCTTGTCAAAAGACAGGTTTTTATTTTACCACTTTTATGTTCTTATCACTTGACATATGATAAATCTGATCATTTTGTGTGTTTTTGGATACTAGTTACAATAATTCCTCTTTAAGATTTTGTCTCTTTCTTGCAGTACACTATACCAAGTATATCTATAAAGGAAAGCTAGTTGACCCATTGATTTTGTTTTTTGTTTTATATATCAAAGTGACAAATCCGATAAAGATTTCGTAAGATCAATCGTGAAAGAGGTTAGGAAAGTGCTGCCGAATATCTCCAAAGGAAGAAATGGAAAAATAGGAGAAAATGACGACAATTTATCGGTCCCTGCAAGGAAGCTCACTATCACTATGTACGACGCACCAAAGTAAGAGTCTTTCTGATATTGAAATATATTATTGCTCCGTCCGCTGAGACCATTTATGATACTTTGATGAAATACAAATAGGGTTTCAATGGTATGTTAGATGAATATTGGAATAGTCAGCTAGATGAACTAATAGTATAATCATTTAGGCTAAGAAAATTTTCAAAAAAAAAAAATATATTGTGAAACCAAAAGATGTAAGTTACTAGCTATTATCTATTTAGTGGCCGACTAGATCTGTGTTCAAATAAAAGGACTAGTTCTCCGAGCCTGTGTGTTCCTTACAATTTCGATGATTTGAGTTATGTTCAGTGAGGAAGCCTATGAAGTTTCGGTGCTGAATGAACTTTACTGGCTAAACAACATGACTAAAAATCTCCAGATTGGGAATCAATCACCGGGGCCATCGCACGAGGTGATAACATTTGCTTTTGTTTTTAGTTGATTTTTTGTATATGCTTATTGGTATCATAATTTGAAATTGACAAAGAGATTTATATCTCAACAGTTCAAATTCTGGGTCCTCAAGAGACCAATGGGTAACGTTTTCATGATCAACGCAAGGGAACTCTCTATCGAGTGGTCGGAAAATCCTGAGCATTGGACCTGGCTCCCTCTCCCAAACGAGACAACAAAGTAAAAATTCTCTTAACATTATTTGCTATATAATTTTAGAAAAATATCTTAAATTAACACAAAGAAAACCTTTTTTTACTAAAAATATCAAAATCGCATTTTATAAAATTCTTTTAGGTTTTTAGGGAGCTTTCATACAACTGATTAATGGAGGTTTCTTATACGTTTAGTAAGGTCTCCTACATATTTTGTGGTATTTTTAGTTAAACAAAGTGTGGTAATATTGAAAATGCTCTATGAATTTGTGGAGTAAAATATAAAATGGTGCTTTTGAGAGAATACTATTTCTACTAATACTATGAAAAATAAACTATTAAGTGTTGACAAGAGTTGACAAAAAAAAAAGTGTTGGCAAGAAAAAAATAATAAACTTTTAAGTTTAATTTTAATTTATGGTTATGAAAACCTTGTCTATACAATCTTTTTAACTAAAAATGGTGAAAGATTTTATAATAAAATTGTGAAATATATGTTACTTTTGATATATATTTTGAAGTGACAAGCAGGATAATTATCATGAAAATATATACCTTTTAAAGATATTTTCCTATTACTAAACACGTACAATCTTTCCAGTGAATCAGTCGTCGAAACTGCGTTTTTGAAAAAAGCTAGCTGGCTCGACGTAGCCGGAAAATTCGACACACGATATCTATCCCCGAGAACAAGGTACGAAGTCGTGTTCGTGGTGATGTTGGTGTACACCACATTCGAATGGGAGACACCGGTGAAGCTAAAGCTGGTCTTGCCCAGTAGTAGGGAGAAGCCACAAGAGCGGAGTGTGGACATGGAAGATCACATATGTAACCAATGGATTGATATTCCGGTCGGCGAGTTCACCACATCGACAAAAAACGTCGGGGAAATCTCTTTTGCAATGTACGAACATGAGTGCCAATTGTGGAAGTCAGGGCTCTACGTCAAAGGTGTTGCAATCCGTCCCAAACCTTAAGTCATTTATAAGCATGCATGGTGGATCTCTCTCTCTGTCCACCATTTCTCGTACCATAAATACAAGGCCGGCCCTAGGCTAAAGCCCAAGCTAAAGTCCAACAAACAAAGATTTTAGGGTGTACAAAATATATAAGATATTTGGGGGCATCATTTGTCAAAAGTTTTTTTTTATTATAGTGATAAAGAATCACTTATCTGTGTTCATGAGTTTGAACCCTTGTTTTGCAAAAAAAAAATATTGTTACTGGAATACTATTTGTTATTGAAATATTTTTGATAGCGAATCTAAAATTGTTTGATTTTTGGAAAATATATTGAAATAGTGAACCGTTTTATTCAAAATTGATTCGGTAGAATAATTCGTGTTCGCTTTTAACAAAATTTCATAACATTAACATATGCAAAAAAAAAAGTTTAGATTTTTTTTTTTATCTAGATGACAAGATTATTCATTTTTTCCCCTAAAAAAAGGAAAAGGAGAATATAGATGATTTTTGATTCTCATGATTAATTTATTTAATTGAAACTGATGTAAATTTAATTACAATAATGACATCTTTTAGGATAGTTTACAAAATATAATGTTGTTCTAAAAA
>OVAY01000453.1:40122-58934 GCA_900406395.1 Kernera saxatilis
AAAAAAAAAAAAAAAAAATATATATATATATATATATATATATAATGTTGTTCTAGTCAATGTCTTTGTGTGAAGGTATGAAAGATTGACCCATCAACATGAGCACTCGGGAGTCGGGATATAAGTTTATATCAGAAATAAATTATCGGGGATTAACAATGAGGGATTTGGTTTTCGGGATATCTCTGATTTCAACATGTATATAAAAGAAAAAAAAAATTCCACGATAGTTTATATCTGATAAAATATTTGTAAGTTAAACTTCTTATTTAATCTTATACATTGTATTGAATTGATTGTATAAGAACAACCATGACTGAATTGATTTCAACATTGTATTTTTTTTTTTTTTTTGAAGATGGATAATTTTTTTTCATCTGTCTTTTTAAGAGTGCAAAGACTTAGATTATGAATGTTTACCGCGGAATATAAAATTTTTAGGGGTGGGACCAATAATTGATCCCATTCAGGTGGTAATTTGTATTAGTTTTGGGAGAAAGAAATTTACGTTTTTATCTTCTCAAATAATGCAGAAAATCACAAATTGTTTTCACTTTTTCTTATATAACCAATCAAAACAATGTCCTAGTATATAGAGCACGTGAATATAAAACATCTCAATTCAACGTATTTAGTGTGAAAACGAATTAATTTCACATGTATTATCATCCCAATTTAAAAGGCTTGACTCGATTATGGTCCCCCCTCCTCCTCGCCATTTGCTTGAAGTACTTCTTGAACGTTCTATATGAACAAGTCAATTAATCTTGTTTTAACAAATAAAGTCAACTTATCTCGTTATCTTTAGATTATTTTGAGTTGCAATTTGGAAGTTAACGATTTTTTTGGTCGATGGATTTAATTTTGAAGTTGACACTTGGATTATATAATTTAAGGAAACATTTTGAAGAGTTCTTAGACCCATAGACTTTAATAATATAAGGAAATACTTTAATATCTAGCTTATATTTATATATACTAGATCGAAACAAAAGAGACAGTTCATGAATCGAACCCTTTTTATTGTATCTAAACAAGTTAAAATATAACCAGCATAGTAAAGAATTTGGTTCGATATAGTATATATATTATAAGCTAAATATACAGATAACCAAGTGGTGGTTATATTTTAACTTGCTTTGATTCGTCTGTCGACTTCTATTTATCCACCACGAAATGGTCTAAGATTAGTCTGAATTATATTTTAAAAATCCGATCATCCAAAAATCGAATGGTAACCGTTTTTATGGTTTTTGTAGTAATTTACAGATTGCTTCATATTTGTTGCATATATTTGACCACTTCCAATTTCCATAAGGTTGTCTTTTACTTAGAAATCTGTTTATCCGAGAAATTAGGCATCAAATGGTAACCGTTTTTATGGTTTTTGTAGTAATTTTTTAGGTTTTAACTTGATTGGTCATTATTTTGGGTGATAGATCCAAAGCCCCACCAGAAATTTCATGTCTACGAAGTTTAAGCCTCTGTATAACGCAACTGGAGTACCTTTTTTAATTCTACTTGCTTCAAAGTGGCCTTCTTGGGCTCTAGTACACTTAAAACATTGCTTTATAATGAGACAAAAGATTGGTCGGAATTTGTAGTATAACAGTGTTTTGAAGTAAATACTTGTGGTTGGAAGTATGTATCCATTATGAATGACTAAAATAATCATGTTTGACTTAGCAATGGAGTTAAGACCAGTTTAAATTACGTTTTGTTGGTTAATATATAGATTACCGCAAGTTGACAACTTGTCAAAATTTTCTCGACGACTTAATTATGTGTATATATTAACGTTGGATTTTAGCATTATGTCTCAAGTCGTCTTAACATACACAAAGGGTTAAACAACAATCTACCAAAACTCTATTTTTGCCTTTTCCCCAAAAAATCTCTCACATGGCTGCTTCTTCTTCGGTTTCGACCCCAAGGGGGCCTCAAGTGTTCATCAGCTTCCGGGGAGAAGATGTGCGCAGAAACTTCATAAGCTTTCTCAGCCATGACTTGAGAGAAGCAAATATAAACGTCTTCATTGACGAGGACGAGATGTTGGGCACGGACCTGGACAACCTGTTTGTGAGGATAGAAGAGTCAGAGATCGCACTCGTGATCTTCTCCAAGGAGTATACAACTTCGGATTGGTGCTTGGATGAGCTGGCCAAAATCAAGGAACGTAAGGATAAAGGTAGTCTTAAAGTGATTCCCATATTCTACAGACTTGAATCTTCCACCGTGAAAGAACTTAGAGGAAAGTTTGGTGAGAATTTCCGGGATCTTGAGAGCAAACATCCACACCAGCCAGAAAGAACTCGGAAATGGAAGGAAGCTTTAGAGTCTATTCCATTAACTATAGGCATGCTCTTGTCACAACAAAGGTTGAGTTTTTCTTTTTGTCTCTTATTTGCTCTCATTTTTTCTCCTACAAACTGGCAAATTCCTGATCGAAATATAGACTAAGAATTGATATTTCTCGCACTTATATTGTATGACAGTGATAGGACCGATAGAGAGTTCATAAACTCAATGGTCGTCAAGATTCAGAGATTGCTGGATTATATGGCCATGGTCCCTGCAAAGAAGCCAGACCTCAACGAGACCTCAACGAGACCTCAAGTGTTCATCAATTTTCGGGGACTTGATGTGCGCAGAAGCTTTCTCAGCTTTCTCGTGCCTGCTTTAGCCAAAGAAAATATCAACGTCTTCATAGACGAGCGAGAGGTGAGGGGAGAACCGGTAACAAACCTGTTTCAAAGAATCGAGGAGTCGAAGATCGCGCTAGCAATTTTCTCAGAGGAGTACGCCGAGTCAAAATGGTGCTTGGACGAGCTGGCGAAGATCAACGAATGCGTGAACGAAGGCACACTTAAAGTGATCCCCGTCTTCTACAAGGTGTGCATCAATTCTGTTAAATGCCTTGGTGGATACTTTGGTGATCAATACAGGTCATTGAAGCGCAAACATAAAGTAGAAGAGCCAGAAAGAGTCCAGAAATGGAAAGATGCCTTGCGGTCCGTTACCAAGTACTTTGCCTTGTCCATGTCGGAAAACAGGTCTTCCTTGTTCCCTCTGTTCTTTGTCTCTACAAACATTATTACAAATGTTATAACATGTCACTGCGAATTGCAACGGAAACCGGAAGCATCATTTCAAATAAACAAAGAACTAGAGTAAAAGACAAAATATTGATTTTTGGGTTCTCGTACTTTTGGAACTTTTGGCTCTGTTCTAATACAACGGAAACCGTAGGTCAATGTTTTAGTTTGGTACACAAAGGCACGGGGGCCTGATGTCATGTCAAGTTTACATGCGTTTGGCTGGGTCATAACCAAAACTGTTTCTTATAGAAGAACATGAACCATTTAAGTTGAAAGCAAAGTTGATCATCCATTGATTTCTCTCATTTTTATCAGTGACATGTCCGATAAAGATTTCGTAGACAAAATCGTCAGCGGGGTTAAGAGATCGCTGGAGGTTAAGAGATCGCTGGAGCCCGAAGCAATTCAGGAAAGACAGCCCGAAACAATTCAGTAAAGACAACAACCTGAAGTGGTTATAAATCGCCAGGGTTGCATGTTCAATGCAAGGCAACTCAAGATAAACAGCTCGCATAATGGCAGACATTGGACCTTTGTGTCTATATCTGAGTCACCCAAGTAAGTTTTTTTTACAAGTTCACAATATGTATATATAGTCAACGACTTGGATGATGTGGGTTTGAAATATCTCAATGAATTAACAAGAATAACTCTCTTATTAATCTTAAGGAAAATCACTCAAAACCTTAAGCTCTAACTCATAAGTTGTGCCACATCTTAGCACCTCCTTATATAGGGAAACACAACTCCAAAACCCTATTCTAAATAACTCCTAAATAAAAGGAAAACTCCCATATTAGATATGTATATTTAGATTCTCCTAAATATACTTTTCTTGAACCTCAAGCTATTTCAAGCTTACAAAAACATTCTCCCCCTTAAACTTGAACCCATCTTCCTTCACATCTTGAACTCCAACAAGACTCCTCATTTCCTTGAACTTAATTCTTCCAAGTGCTTTTGTCAAGATGCCAGCCTTTTGCATATTACCCGGAACGTGTTCGACCTCTACTTGTTCGTTCTCTACGCATTCTCGAATGAAATGATACCTCCTGTGTATATGTTTACTACGACCGTGGAATACTGGATTCTTGGTAAGAGCTATTGCCGATTTATTATCAACTCGAATAGTCACTCTTTCACATGCTTTACCAAATATCTCTGCAAAGAGTTCTTGAAGCCATATTGCTTGCTTTGATGCCTCTGTCGCAGCCATAAATTCAGCTTCGCACGATGATAGAGCTACCGTATCTTGCTTTTGTGAACACCAAGTAATAGGACATCCATCAAAGTAGAAAACATGACCAGTTGTGCTCCTTCCATCGTCCTCATCAACATTGTGGCTGCTGTCACTATAGCCTACCAATTCTGTGCCATTAGACGACGAAAATCAAGACCATCTGACAAAGTTCCTTGTAAATCTTAACACTTGCTTCAACGCAGCTCCATGAGACTCCTTCGGCTCTTGCATGTAACGACTGAGTATTCCAACACTAAATGAGAGGTCCAGTCTAGTATGAAGAAGATAACGTAGACATCCGATACTCCTTCTATACTCCTTCTCGTCAATGCATTTTTCCTTAGTATTCTTCGATAACTTCAAATTTTGGTCCATAGGAACTTGAGATGCATTACACTCTTTCATTCCAGTTTCTTCTAGGATTTTAGATGCATATCTTTCTTGTTTCAACGTTATACCATCCTTGTGTTGACATACCTCAATGTCTAAGTAGTAAGTCAACTTTCCAAGATCATTCATCTCGAATTTTGTTGCCATCTCCTCCTTGAAATCGACTATCACCTTTAAGCTAGACCCGGTGACCAGAAGATCATCTACATATACAGCAACAACAATAAGATTTCCCTTCTCCTCCTTTCGATAAAGTGCTGGCTCCTTTGAACACTTATCAAAACCCAATTCCTTAAGAGTCTTATTCAGCCTTTCATTCCATGCCCTAGACGCTTGTTTCAACCCATAGAGTGCTTTATTCAACTTGTATACCTTTGCCTCACTCCCTTTTATCTCAAACCCTTCTGGTTGTGTGACATATACTTCTTCTTTTAATTCACCATGTAGAAAAGCATTTTTTACATCTAGATGATGTACTTCCCAAGCATTCGAAGCTGCTAGACCAATGATGAATCGAATTGTCTCAATACGGGCTACCGGAGCAAACACTTCATCAAAATCAATACCATGTCTTTGTATGTATCCCTTTGTAACGAGTCTCGCTTTGTACTTGTTGATACTTGCATCCGGGTTACACTTTATCTTAAACACCCACTTAAGTCCAATTGCCTTAGCTCCAATAGGTAGATCAACCAGATTCCATGTTTTGTTCTTTGTTATAGAACACATCTCATCTTCACATGCCAATATCCAGTATTTTGATTCCTTGGCTTCATTAAAATCCCATGGCTCTTCATTTATCATGATTAGAAGACGTTCACTTTCGATTTCAGCAAGCAATATATAGTCCTTCAAATAAACTGGCTTTTGGCGTGGTCTCGTTGATTGTCGTATCGGATGTTGAGCTTGTCCTTGCTCATCATCGTCGGAATCGCGATCACCATCAGACATTTTTTGTACATGGTCGTGATTTCCATCACTCTCATCATCTTCTCCTCTACTCTCCTCTGTTTCTTCATTGACTTTAATTCCATCCATAACTCAGGTGTTTTGATCAACATCCATAACATCATCATCTCCTCTTATACCTTTGTTCCTAAACTCTCCAAAACTCAAACCAAAGGTTCCAGATTCTTTCTTGTTTTCTTCTTGGTCATCCCACTTCCAGCCTTTTGATTCATCAAAAATCACATCCCTGCTAATAACGATTTTCCGGTTTGCTGGATCATACAACCGATAAGCTTTTGATCCTAGTTCTGTTCCTAGATGCACCAATACCTTTGATCTATCATCCAACTTTTTTCTACCAGCAGCCTCTGTCCTCGCGTAACTAACACAACCAAATACTCGAAGGTGTTCAAGGTTTGGCTTATTCTCTTTGAAAAGTTCATACCGTGTGTGCTCAGTAAGTGATCTTGTGGCCACTCTATTGATCAAATAAGTGGTGTGTTTGACTGCTTCTCCCCACATATAGTTTGGTAAACTCATGTGTTTCAGTATATTTCTCGTTATACCAAGTAAAATTCTATTCCTTCTCTCGACTACTCCGTTTTGCTGAGGAGAATATGGTGCCGTTAGGTGTCTCTTAATACCGTATTTTTCACAAAATACTTGAAATTCATGAGAGATGAATTATCCACCTCTATCTGTACGAAGAGTCTTGATCATGGCTCTTGTCTCTTGTTCCACTATAGTCTTGAACCTCTTGAACTTGTCAAACGCTTCACTTTTCTCATTTAACAAGATCGTCCACATATACCGAGAGTAGTCGTCAATAATCACGAACACATATCTCTTGTGTGCTGGTGTAGGCTGTGTGATAGGTCCACAAAGATCTTCATGTATAAGTTCAAGAGCTTGAGATACTCGATATGAGGTTGCTTGTGGAAAGGGTTATCGTGTTTGTTTTCCGAGTAAGCATGACATACACGTCTCCTTCTCAATCGCTATTCTTGGTATGCCTCTCACAAGCTTTTTGTTAACCATTAACTTCATGGTCTCCAAGTTAACGTGTCCCAGTCGTGCGTGCCACCTACTTGACTTGCTTATCCCAATTAGTTGTAAACACTTGATATTATCAGCCTCTAAGATCACTTTGTATAGACGATTTTTGGATATAGTAGTCTTCACGAGTAAGTTACCGTTCCGATCAGATAGTTTGAGAAGATCATCTTTTATATTTACTTCACACCCGGCTTCTGTAGCTTGACCAAGACTTATAATGTTACTCTTTAGATTCGGAATGAAATAAACGTTGTTCAGTACCTTCTTCTCACCATTGTTGAATACAAAATGTATTGAGCCTCTTCCTCTTATATCAATGGTTTCCCATACTTTGTTTACCTTGAGAGCAATCTCCATCCTCATGGACCAAAATGTGTAGTTTGCGTTAGTTAGCTTCGGACACTTGATCGAAGAGGGCCCGAACTCCTTGGTTTTTATCTCGTCTATATCATCCTTCTTATCACTCATGGTGACTTGGTTTCTCTCTTGCTTCTAGGTTTGATAAACACGTTCTTCTCAACCCACCTGATTGAGGTCTTCAAATTCTTTTGAAGGTTTCTCTAAGATCGTTCCTATTGCTCTGATACCAAATAAAAGATCTCAATGAATTAACAAGAATAACTCTCTTATTAATCTTAAGGAAAATCACTAAAAACCTTAAGTTCTAATTCATAAGTTGTGCTCCATCTTAGCACCTCTTTATATAGGGAAACACAACTACAAAACCCTATTCTAGATAACTCCTAAATAAAAGGAAAGCTCCCATATTAGATATGTATATTTAGATTCTCCTAACTATACTTTGCTTGAACCTCAAGCTATTTCAAGCTTACAATAACAAATAATACAAACTATATCCTGATATTTATTTTCAGCTGTTTGTATCAACCTAAGCAATAATACGAATTATAAAACATGTATGAAAAAATGAATGATATGGAAGTAAGAAAAACCTAGGAGTAAGAAAAAGACAGTAGAAATAAATGGTGGATTGTATCACCACAAGTCCCTATTACATATCTCTAAAACTTATGCACCCACGGCCTTTTTAGTCTTTACAATCATCATTGTACAAGACGAATGTAAACTTTTTGGAATTCTTTTTTCAAAAAAACTTTCTGGAACTCCTTCGGTTTGTTTCCCATTAGTCCTTTGTGCATGTTGATAGCTTCCCTGACCTGTACTGAATTTATTTTCTACTATGCCTAGTTTTACTTATTTTCTACTATACTTTGCAAATGTATGTTAACAGCTTCTCTAACCCATATTAGTTTATTTTCTTATACGTATAACATATATACCTCCATTGATAAATCTCTTTTGATTTCAAACAATATTTACTCTATGCTTTGAAGATCAGAGAGATAGTCAAGCATGTACTGTGTCCGCAACACAATCATCATGCCACCATAATAATCATATATAATTAAACAACATTTTCACACATTGATTAATTTCACATGTATGTAAATGTGTGTATATATATACATACATAGCTTCGAAGAGGTAATAATATGACCTTGATAGTCTTTTTGAGAAAACCTCCTAGTTGACGCTCTAACTCTTTAGATTCAAAGGTCATACATCCTCTCGAAAAAGATTCTTGTATGCTTGTATATATATATAAAGAGAGAAAGATATACACCTTTATAGATGCTGAAGATTCTTATATCTACCCTTGAGCTTGAGATACTCTATGTAGCTTATTTGAAATTCCAAGAAAATAATATATAGATCTTTCTTGAAACTTGGTATATGATACAAATCTAAAATCTGGAGAGCACTCGAATTCTTTGGCATGTTTATTATTGACTTCAGTGAAGCCAACAAAACTGCATTTCTAGTACCAATGACCATTCCATTGTCTTGCGCATGCTGAAAGAAAGCCACCAAAGAGGATAAAGATTATTCGAGAAGATCAAACAATTGACTTAGGAGACACAGCTATAACTCATCACTAAAAAAGAGACAACACACGTACGTGTGTCTCTATGTATTTATATACTTGAGCTACTCATAATACATAAAAAACCAAAAAAATTGTACCTAATTGGTATGTAAGATATGAGCTTATAATTAGGTGATGAGTGTAAGACAAACATTTGAAAATCCAATCAAAACAGCAAAACTATGTGATGATTAGTTATAATTACATGATTAGAATTTCTAAAAAAATCTTAGTTAAAAACCATTAGAAGTAATAACACAGAATGGCCTTTAGCCTTTATAAAAATATTAAAATAGCACAGAATGAGAGACTACTTCAAACCTTGATATGCGAAGGCTGATATAACTTGTGATATTTACCTTCTATAGTTATCTTCTCCACAAAATCAAGTTGCTCTCGTCTCATCAAATTAGTTCTGCAAGATTAAAAGAAAAAAGGAATCCCATTTCACTCCACAAAATCCCACGTCCCACCACGACAAACTCCAACAAATTCAGACCATATGTTCATACAAAATCGAAAAGGTGGAAGCAGACTATACAAAACCAGTACTGCACATACTAACAACCCAAAAAATATTGGCATAAGACAAAAAAGTCTTGAGTTTATAGACAATACCTTATAATGCGATTTTCACCCCTATCGTGTCAAAAAATCCCCGTAAGAGCATAAACAAGCCCTCTTTTAGCCTCCTCGTCATGATGCCGAATACCAACAACAGTTTGACAGAAGCGATTCCAATCCCATGATTAACCAATGCATATGTGTTGAAGCGCGTCAAAGTGATCCAAACTAAGGCCACGTTTCTTCCACCATTGGCATAGAGCTTCAATAAAATTCTCAAATTCCTAAACCAAAATCAAATCTTGAGTAATACAATTTAATTCATTCAATGATTTCAGGTTTCTCAAGCAAATAATTAATTTGGTTCTATAGAAACTGCAAGGTTTCATCACAAGGAACTTACTCCAATCGTAGATTTTGGCTGCAAGGCTATTCTCATGTTTATTATCTCACCATTCGATATCCATCCCTGCAGAAAACCAAGAGCAAATTGACAATATCAGTAAACAGGAAAGGGAAATAACTTTATCAACATATTTAAAAAGAGGACTTCGCCAACCTGAATTCGACCAGATCGGTTTGTTTTTGTCTATATTCTTCCATTTTCTTCCATTTAGAATTCATCATTCCTACGGATTCATCGTTTATGATATTAGTACTCAAAGCGGGCTTTTAAATAAGTTTAAGAAGAACAAAATATAATTTTCAATATCCGAATCCTGAAAAACGCTTCCAAACTCAAATCTCTTTAAGTCAGGTAACGATGCGTACAAAGCACTTGCGCATAGTAGTTTCAAAGTAGCTAGCTGGAAATCATGATCCCGAGCTTGTAGCACTTTGTTTCCCCTCTCTCTGCGTCGCTAGGGTTACTTTGATTTTACTGGAAAATTTGTTGTTTAACTTCGAGTTGGAATCAGCGAGGATAAAGGAGGAGCTGTAAAGGTGAATAATTAAATCAAGAGATTGTCGGCAAAGTGAACAGTGAAAAAGAGAAAAAGGACGATTGTGAGTGCGATTAGTTTTCTCGAGACCGCGATCAAACATCCTCGGCGGCTTGCCGCTCGTTCATCGCCATGTCAACTCTGGCCGGAGATGTCTCTTCGCCGGAGTTGCCTCAACCATCGGAAATTCCAGTGAAGAAATCATGGATTAGTGTTGCAAGTAAGCCAACTCTTTCGAAATTTGACTACGAAATCTCAACGATCGACGGGAAATCTACGATTGCGGTGCCGGAAGAGATTTTCGCCGATTCAACTCCTCTGTGGGAGGATTTTCTGGTGGGACGTTTTGCTTCAACGGCTCCCCATGTAGCAAAAATTCACGTTATTGTGAATAAAATCTGGAACTTGGGAGACAAATCCATTAAAGTTGATGTCTTCAGTATTAACGATACCTCTGTGAAATTCCGAATCCGACACGCATCTGCAAGACAACGTGTCTTACGTAGAGGTACGTGGAACATATGTGACATACCTATGATTGTGTCTAAGTGGACTCCTATTGTAGAAGAAGCTTAGCCAGAAATTAAGACCATGCCAATGTGGGTCTTGATCAAAAACGTGCCTCACTCTATGTTTACTTGGAAAGGATTAAGCTTCTTGGCTAGTCCGGTTGGAGATCCAATTCGCCTACACCAAGAGATGGAGTTGGTTACCAATTTCGAAGAAGCAAAGGTGTTTGTGAATGTGGATCTATCAAAAGATTTACCCAAATCTTATTATTTTAGCATAAAAGATGAGGAGACTTGTGTAACTTTCGATTATCCATGGCTTCCCAAGCGATGCGATATCTGCCGTAAATGGGGTCATTATGTGGACGAATGTTTAGCCAAAACAGGACGCACTTCTCGGGAGGCACAGAAAGCAGCTCGGGTTGGAACCGAAAGAAGTGTGAACTCAGCACCGAAGATAAGGGATGGAAACCTGTTGGTGAACGAATTAGTGATGGAGAACGGTAGTCAAGTCAAGGAGACGGTCGGAGAGAGAGGTACAAATTTAGAAGTCTTCTGTCAAGACGCATTGATTTCAATCCCAAACTTGGATGATTCTGGGGATAAAAATAATTTGGAAAGAGAGGAGGGTGAATTTGTTTCATCTTCACCAAAAGCTGTGAGTAAGGAAGCTGATGCAGATGGGGAATGGTCAAAAGTCTCTCCTTCTGGTGGAAGAAATTCAATTAAGCATTCGGCCCGAGATGTTTTGGTTTATGGTCAAGTGAGTATTGCTTCTCCTACTCGGTATGATGTGCTCAGGGAGGCAAAGGAGGATGAAGGAAATTTTAAAGACACGGTTAATGTTTCAAATGCTGGTGATATGCCAGATGAAGATTGTGAGGTGGAAGCTGGGAATCATGAAGATCTTGAGAAAAATCGGACTACTGGCAGGGTAGAATTTTCTTTGCGTGCATCGCTCCCACGTACATCAAAGAATGCTCACAAATTCCTCTCCGAATCTTCTCAGAAAGCAACGGAGAAAATCACGAGCATTTCAAACAAAAGGAATCTCACGAAAAAGAATTAATGTCAGGTTTCTGTTGGAACATTCGTGGTTTCAATAAGTCAAAAAAACAGTTGGTAGTTCAAAATTGGATAAAGTCTAATGCAATGCAGTTTGGTTGTTTACTAGAAACGAGAGTTCGCAAAAATCGAGCAAATCGCATTATTTCTTCGGTTTTTCAAGGTTGGTCTTCGGTTTCAAACTACGAGTTTAATAGATTGGGAAGGATTTGGGTGTTATGGAGAAATCAAGTGAAGCTCAATGTGTTATTCAAGAGTGGGCAAATGATCACTTGCTCGGTTCTGGTGGAGGATTCTGAAGTTGAGTTTTTCTGTTCATTCATATATGCTTCAAATTTTTTGGAAGAACGAAGGGAGTTATGGAGAGATATCAAAAATCACCAGGACTCAATTGCTTTTCGAGGGCAGCCATGGTTATTATGTGGTGATTTCAATGAAATTTTAGAAGTGGATGAGCATTCCAGTGTCAATATCTCTCCTATGGTTACTCCGGGCATGAGGGAATTCCAAGATACGGTTCGCTATTGCTCTTTTTTGGATTTAGGTTCACAAGGTCCTTTGTATACATGGTGTAACAAGAGAGATGAGGGTCTGATCTGCAAAAAGTTGGATAGAGTTCTTGTGAATATGGAGTGGTTGAGTGCTTATTCACAATCTTATTGTGTTTTTGAACCGGGCGGCTGTTCGGATCATCTTCGAAGTAGAATTTTGCTTCACTCACCGGTTTTAAAGTCAAAGGGGCCTTTTAAATTCACCAATGTCGTCGCATCTATGCCTGAATTTCTAACAAAGGTGGAAGGTTTTTGGGAAAAAACTTCTCCTCTGTTTCATTCTACATCTGCTCTATACCGCTTCTCAAAGAGGTTGAAGGATTTGAAACCGGTATTGCGAAATCTGAGTCGAAGTAAGCTCCATGATCTTTCCCGTCGCACATCAGAAGCATATAAGGACCTTTGTGAGAAGCAATCCAGATCTCTAACTTCTCCAAACCCTCAGGCTATAGTTGAAGAAGCAGGTGCTTTCGAAAGATGGGAAAAAGTGGCAAATTTGGAGGAAAAATTCCTCAAGCAGAAATCGAAGCTGCATTGGTTGAAAGTGGGTGATCGAAATAATAAATACTTTCATAACGCAGTAAAGGAGATGATCACAAGAAATTCGATTAAGGAGATTTTAAATCCTGCGGATCTGATTTTGACAAGTACTGATGATATCAAGGCAGAAGCAGTCCGGTTTTTCTCTGACTTTATGTCGCACAGGCCTACTGATTATACTGGAATATTGACTGAAAATCTACGAGAATTACTCCATTTCAGATGCTCGGAGACGGAGAGGGAATATCTCACGGCAGAGGTAAAGACTAAGGATGTTAAAAAAGTACTTTTTTCCATGCCGAATAATAAATCTCCAGGACCAGATGGTTATACGGTGGAATTCTTCAAAAGCGCATGGTCGATTATTGGAAAGGATTTTACAGTGGCTGTCCAATCTTTTTTCACTCATGGCTTCTTGCCTAAGGGGATTAACACCACAATCTTGGCTGTTATCCCAAAGAAGATGGAAGCAAAGGAGATGAAAGACTATCGTCCAATCTCCTGTTGCAACGTTTTATACAAGACTATCTCAAAGATTCTAGCGAATCGCCTCAAATGCACAATTCCAAGCCTTATTGCTTTGAACCAATCTGCTTTTATCAAGGATAGATTGCTGATGGAAAATCTTCTTCTTGCATCTGAGCTGGTCAAGGATTATCACAAGGAAGGATTGTCTCCTCGTTGTGCCATGAAGATTGATATCTCCAAGGCTTTTGATTCTGTTCAATGGCCATTTCTGATGAATGTTTTGTCCGCTCTCAACCTCCCAGAAAAGTTCATTCACTGGATAAAGCTGTGTGTTACTTCGGCATCATTTTCAGTACAAGTCAATGGTGAGCTCGCGGGGTTTTTTCGAAATGAGAGAGGGCTTCGCCAAGGATGTTCTATCTCACCCTATCTTTTTGTTATATGCATGAATGTACTATCAATGATGCTTGATAAAGCGGGAAGAGAGGAGAAGGTGGGATACCATCCGAAATGTAGAAACTTAAAACTCACACATCTGTGCTTTGCGGATGATATCATGGTGTTTACAGATGGTACAATGCGATCAATGGAGGGAGTCCTAAAGGTTTTTCAAGAGTTTGCAGAAATCTCGGGCCTTCGGATAAGTCTTGAGAAGTCGACGCTTTTTATGTCAGGTATACCCACTCTCACTAGAGAAGAAATTACATCTCGTTTCCCCTTTGATATTGGTACTCTCCCGGTCAGATACCTAGGGCTTCCTTTATTGACGAAGAGAATGTCAAGTTCTGATTTCCTTCCACTTATAGAAAAGATAAGAAATCGCATCAGCTCCTGGAAAAACAGATTTTTATCCTTTGCAGGAAGGCTACAATTGCTGACTTCTGTGATTGCCAGTCTTACAAATTTTTGGATCTCTGCATTTCGACTTCCAAGTTCATGCATCAAGGAGATTGAGCTGATTTGCTCGGCTTTTCTATGGTCTGGGCCTGATTTAAACCCACGAAAGATAAAATTATCCTGGAGAGATGTATGTCACCCAAAACAAGAAGGGGGTTTAGGGGTAAAATCGATTGCTGAGATGAACAAGGTCAGTTGCTTCAAACTAATATGGAGAATTGTTTCAGCAAAAAAGTCATTGTGGGTAAACTTTGTCCAGCGACAACTCATCCGCACCGGTTCCTTTTGGTCGGTTCGGCAAAACACAAACGTTGGTTCATGGATGTGGAAAAAGATTCTCAAATACCGAACCCAAGCGAAGGATTTTCAAAAGATGGAGGTGAGAAGTGGTTTGTACACCTCTTTTTGGTTTGATGATTGGAGTCCTCTTGGCCGACTACATGATGTATTGGGTGCTCGGGGTTTCATTGACTTAGGAATTAAAGCTACAGCTACTGTCGCCGAAGCAATGGATCATCGGCGTCGCAGGCATCAGAACACGTTTTTAAACCAAGTGGAAGAGGAGCTTCATACACTAAGAGGTTCTGCGGTTTGTGTAGATGCAGATATTGCTTTATGGAGAGGAAAAAAGGGGAAGTTCAAGCCACATTTCTCAACAAAAGACACATGGAATCAGATTAGAGACAAGTTGCAAATTAGGGATTGGTATAAGGGGGTTTGGTTCTCAAATGCCACTCCCAAGTACTCTTTCCTAGTATGGCTTGCAACGCTAAATCGATTATCCACCGGGGATAGAATGAGCACTTGGAATTCTGGAGTAAACACCTCTTGTGTCTTTTGCAGTGATCCTATGGAAACTCGGGACCATTTATTTTTCGAGTGCACCTATTCCTACCAAGTATGGGAGATTTTAAGTCGAGGCCTCTTTCAACATCATTTTGCTACTACGTACAATGACATTCTTGTGATGATATCTGATTCACTTTTCAGCCCCTCGGTTCGATTCATATTAAGGTATGTCTTCCAAGCTTCTGTGCATACTATTTGGCGCGAAAGGAACCGTGGGAGACACGGGGAACAAGCTTCATCTCCATTGCTCCTAGCAAAAACTATTGACCGTAATGTGCGGAATCGACTTTCAACGCTTAGGGAACCAGCTTCAACAATTTTAGAAGACGGTTTACGCATCTGGTTCGGTACCCGGATCTAGAAGCATCAAATTATTTCTACGCATTTTCGAATCTTTCAATCCAATATTAAAAGGTTTTATTTGTAAAACGGTTTTTTTTTTGTTGAATAAATTTTACATTCATACAAAAAAAAAAAAAATAATTAAATCAATTTAATCAGGATTAAATACAAGGCATGCGAAGGTGAAACGTTTATCAATTAGTTTCAGACGGATGAATCTGTAAAGGAGAAACGAAGATTATTTTTAGGACATGTCCTCTGGAGTGATGACGTTTCTGGATTTTAAACGCATTGATTTCTGATGAGTGGATTTCTTCATCTTAAAGAACTAAGCCGTAAGAGGAAGAGGAAGAGATGTTGAGCGGTTATCGTCTCTTTGTTTTTTTTTTTTTATAAAAAATATAATGACATGTGGCAAACTCTCCTGTGCTGACGTGGCGAGCTGCTGGAGAGGCCTTTCCTCCTTTTATATATATGATTTCTTGTTTTATAATTTTCAAAAATTTACTTGAGATTTCCTTGATGGAGATGCTCTAACTTTAAGTGGTGGTTACTTTTTTAACACGTGAATAAACATAGATATGGCCGGTGAGATCATTTTCTTACCCAAGACCTGATGGTTTTATTATGTTCAGTGAGGAGGCCGTTGAAGTTGCAAAGATGAAAGTACTTTGGTGGCTAGACGTGTCGGGAAAGTTCGACACCAGAGAACTGACATCGGGGACAAGGTACGAGGTGGTGTTTGTGGTGAAAGTAGAGGATACAATGTCTAGATGGGATACTCCAGCAACGGTGCAGCTGATGGTACCTGATAAGCACCTGCAAGAGCGGGAATTGCAATTTGTTGATCTCATAAAAAACGAGTGGGTTGAGATTCAGGCCGGAGTTTTCGATGCACTGCCACATCGAAAGAAGTGCGCTTTCTACTTGTTTCAGCATAAGGCTAAGAAGAGGAAGACGGGGCTTGTGGTTAAAGGTGTTATAATTCGTCCCATGGAGTAAGTTAAATGCATTCACAAGCTGATGAATCTCCATTTTAAGTACTCTTATAATGAATAAATTAAGTTGATGACTGGTTTGCATTTTGGATTTTTTTGTTAAACGATTCTGCTTATGTTAACGATTGATTGAATTTGTGTTTAAGTATTTGAATTTATACAAGCTCGCTTTAATTTTCATATGATATTTGATTTATATATTCGTTAGTATTTAGAGTTTAATCACATCCAATGGTCTAATTTAGTTTGGTTCTGATAGATCCTACGACTTTGCAGGTCATCACATTTTACACTGATGTTTTATACTTCAAAACCATGATCTTAATCTTGCTGCTTGCATATGAATCTGCGGTTAAGTACAAAAGAGATTCAAAAAAAAAAAAAAAAAAAATCAACGGGTTTAGCCGAGTTTGACTCTAGCAAAGTTGGTCTAATTATAACGTAAGTCGGGTCGAAGTCGAACCATCGATCTTTCTTTTGAAAACCGAAAAAAATAGCATCCCTAGTCATTTCCATTGTCAATTTTCTCCAAGCTACAATTCGACTGGTAAATAAACATTTTGCAACAGATTTCTCTACTGAAACTCAAGTTTACCACTAGGTGTCTAAAAGGTCACCCAAATTGCAAATCTAGAAATGATTCGTTATATAGTTTATGTAAACAAACCATATTGTATGTCCCTATACTGCCGCTATATATATATAAAGGTCATCATTTGTTTTCAAGACCTTCTAATCCGACGTAATTTGACTTGTCTTATTTTTTTTTGTCTTCTAATTCCAAAATCTGTAAAATTAACTATTCGAAAGTAGATGTGTTGATTAGGTGACAAATCTCCAAGACCGATTAACAGGAGACATGATTTGTGGGTGGATTATCTTCAAAAGGAAATATTCTCAATCATTTATATATAAATCTGTTCTCAACAAAACATTTTTTTGTTTTGATTCTCAATCATTAATATATAAATTTTCCGTTATATATATGTTTATCCACAAATCATGTCAAAATTTATTGATTGCCAACTTAAAAATCAATTGATAATAAGTAATTTTCTCATATTCTTTATAAATGATTGTAAATTTCATTTTATTTCAAGTGTGGTTTTTAACAGATCCTAGTCATGTTTCTGGTCTATATGCATCTTGGATTCATATAATGCTTCGAGTAAACCAGTTAACCTTTGAAAAGTCTTTCCTTGTGTTCATCTTACATGTAAACTTCAAAAAGAGAACAACTCAAGAAGAAGAATAAGTCAAAAGGTTTTCCTTTTCATATCGAAAAGAAAAAAAAAACCAACGACTTGTTCTTTTCTTGCAATGTAGTCGTAAGAAAAATGCAGTGGCTATTAATCAGAGGAGGTTTTGGGGTTCATAAAAGTTACACGTGGATGAGTCTATGCAGCTTGAAAAATGTGAATTCGAGATGATTACGAATTTGAGAAATATGTTTTTGTTTTCATTCTCAATCAGAGTTACAGACGTGTGGCTCAAATCTTTTTAGATATACAATTATGCTTTTAGAGTTACACAAAACTTTAATTATTAATTTTAAACGTTGATTTTGGGTTGCAATTCGAGTTCGATATGAATCTACAAATCATTTTGTACTCGAATTTTTTTTTTTTAAAAAGGCATCTAATCATATAGAACAGAAACTTATATCTCATATTTACATTTGAAATTTTTTTTGCAACCTAACAAGTGCGTAGAACAAACGTAGTAAATTAAACAACAACTAGTATGTCACATTAGTGCAGAATATAAACATAATAATCTAAAAGTTATAGCCCAAAATAAATGCTAAATGAGATTTTTTTGACAAATAAATGCTAAATGCTATGATAAGATAATTATAGGGTGTATTTGTGAATATGGTAGTTTTTATAAAGTAATTTGAAAACTAGGTAGTTTAAACAACATATTTGAGGAATGAGTAGTTTTTCACTGTTTGTGAAATAGAAAAGATTGTGAGAGGAGAATAAGACAAATTAGGAAAAAAAGATAAAAATGCCCCTCAATTTATTTGGTGGGATCCGGTGGTGTACAAATGAAATGGTGTACAAATGAAATGGTGTACAAGATGATAAACAAATTAAAATGGTGTACAACTATATGGTGGTGTACGAGATATGATGGTTAAACACTAGTGATTGTACACCATTTTAAACAAGCGTTTGTACACCATCTTGTACACTGTCATGTTTTACAAGCACAAGCACTGGTGTATGGGGAAGACGTAGTATACTAGCACTAGTATTTTACATTCATATCTAGTACACTACATTTTCAATCATCATCATACACCATCTTGTACACCATCATATTTTGTACATGTACAAGCATGGTGTATGATAACACTCAGGTTTTAACCCTAAAATATCACTGCAAGTGCACATCAATCACAG
>OVAY01000454.1:334-58905 GCA_900406395.1 Kernera saxatilis
TTTTTTTTTTTTTTTTTTTTTTGAACATTAAGCTGCATAATCTTGAAAATGAAATTATTCCCATTCACATACACTTGCTTGTATTGTGGTCTTTCATCTCCATTGGAGATTCTAGTTTTTATAGATCGTTTTGTAGCCGGTAAGAAGTACTTGAGATTGTTGTTTCAATTTTCATTTAAACAAAGACTTCAATGCATGAGATACTCTATTTTGGATCTAACTTTGCTCAAAATGTTAGAAATGAGTCAAGATTTTGAGGTAGATCTTGAGAAAGGGAAGGTAGAATGCGACAAAGATTATTCCATAAAATCCCTTAAGAGGGAGCAATTATTTTCGTTTCAAATCCGGTCTATGGACAATAAACCGGAGAAAACCGGAAAAGAAACCGTCGGTTCGCCAAAATTACTAGCCCGACCCCCCATGAAACCGGTAAACCGAAATGTGACGGAAGGAAGGAGAAACGGAAGAAGTCGGCATCAAAGCCTCCACGACCTCCACGTGGCCCATCTCTTGATGCAGCAGATCAAAAACTAATCCGAGAAATCACAGAGCTTGCGATGCTGAAGCGTGCAAGAATCGAAAGATTGAAGACGTTGAAGAAAACAAGAGCTTCCAAGGATGTTTCGAATCTCGGCAATGTTTTGGCCACACTTTTCACCATTATCTTATGCTTCATTATCGTTTTCCAAGGTTTTTTTTTCCTTTTAAGCTCACTGAACGGCACTCTTGCCCGTTTGCGATTGCGGTTACCTGAACATTGTTTTTGTTTTATTTTTACAGGAGTTTCACCGAGAGCAGCTTCTACAAGCTCTAAGAGACATGATCATACCTTGATTTCGGTTCATTCTATTGGGAAATCATTTGTGATACAACCTGGTGAAGTTTATACCAAACCGGTCACAGTGCACGCTGGTCAGCAAAAGTATGTTGTCGACAATGAAGACAAAAGCAGAGGAGTTGGAGTTGCAAGTTGAAGTATAAACCGGTCGGTTTTATCATTGGATGATGATATAAGGAATGGTTAAGTAATTTTTCTGGTTTGAATGGACGGTTTAGCTCATTTATTTGTACCGAAAATGTTTTGGGCAAACTCGGTTGCTTCCTTGGCAACTATGAAACAAATTGTAATTATCCGATGTGGATAAGACTACAAAATAATATGATGTGAGTTTTTGTTGTTCTTAGAGTTGCAAACAATAAAATTGGTATTAGTTCTAGGCCCTTAAAATTTGTCTCTGTATAATCATGGTGCTTTTCTTTTTTTTAAACAGATATAATCATGGGGCCTTTCTCTACTCTATGTGATTCATAGACAACTCTGGATCGTTATTCATTGGGTTAACGTAACAGCCTAAAACTACACTACTATCTCCGATGGACTCGTAACTATACATGTACTTTTACCATTTGTAGATAACTAAGCTTAAATTTCAGAAACAAAACAATATATTGTCATATTGATAATGATTGTTTTATAAAATTTTATAAGACATATTATAAATTTTTGTGAAGTAGTTTGTAAAATGCAAAAGATTTATAAATTTTATAAAACAATTTTGTAAAGATGGTATTATTAAAAAGTGAATTGGTGAACTAACACTTTATAGTTTAGGTAAATAATTGGGTTTTTAGCCCAAATCAACTGCTTTTAGTCAAGTCAAGTGACCATTTTATTATTAAATTTTAGAAAACCATCGAATTTTGTGTGTTATTTACAAATTATGTTATAAAATGGTGATACGTTTCATAAGATAGTTATAAAAAATTTAATTTATTGTTTTTTATTAAAAAGTTATAAATTTAGAAAATAGTAATTAAAATCAAGTTTAAGAAAGTTAATAAATTTTATAAAAATAGTTTTGTAAAAATAATAATATTTTTGAGAATGGACGTATTTCTCAAAATTTCTGGAAAAATGATGACCAATTACGAAGACCTATAGAGCGATACGGTATAACAAAAATCCCCGGAGCGGAAAACTCAGAAGTTATCAAAATCCCTTGGCTTCATTACCGGATCGGAAGAAGAAGAGAAATCCTCAAGCCTTTATGAAAAAATGAAGTACATGAAGAGCTGATTTTCTTTTGCAGAAAACCCAGAAACAGAGAAAGAAATTGCGAAAGAGAGAGAAACGGCGATGATGGAATGAATCAACAGGTTTGTAGAAATTTATATATAAGGAAACGTTGAGATGGGAAGAAGATGATGGGCAAGAGTCGTTTGCTTCGGCGAGATTAAAAAGATAGACCAATCTCAGCCGTTGGATTAAATTAGGGTTTTTCTTGCTCGTTTCTTATTCCTTTTGTTTTAATTAGCTGTTCGTCGTCATCACTGTCTTCTTCCTCTTAGGGTTAGCTGCCGCATTTCGATCTGTGATGTTCGTGGTTGATTTTTCAGGTCAGAAGCTTAGGCGAAAGTTTTGTTGATCCTGCCTTCGAATTTGAGTGTCTAAGGAATAAGAAGATTAATATGGATGGTCAGGAGAGGAAATCTGGTTCCAAGAGAGGATCTAAGATTGTTCAGTTTGGCGATGATGAACCTATTAGATCTCTCTTAAAGGTCATGAAGCATAAAGGTTCCAAGAAGAATAACAAGGATTCTGAAGATATGGATGACACCTTAGCCAGTTTTAGGAAGAGATTGAAGGGCTACAAGAAAGGTCACACGAATGTTCCTCCTATTGATACTGTAACAAATTCTAATTTCAACTCTATTGAGGAAGGTCATGATACGATTGATGGTGAATCTGAGCTTGGCATGGATGGTGCCAATAAACCCAAGGTCATATCGAGAACAAGATCAACGATAGATTCTAGTTCTACCGAGGTTGGGTTGGCTGCATTATCGGGAGGAAACACAAACGAGGTGCAGAGTGTATTACTTAGGGAATGTTTAAATGACATATCTGTTACGAAGATGGTTGATTCAACTTTAGAATGTTACAATCACAAGGCTGTCTTGGATTCCGAAAACGGTGCTTCTAATTCTATTGGAAAGTGTGCTTCAGAAACTGGAACTCTCCTGCATAAGTTTTGTGGTAAGGATGGGGCAGCCTCTCCCGGTCATGAAAAAGTAGAAATGCCCATGACAGTATCCAGTGAGAAGGAAGCAGATGTCATTCATCATTTTCCAGATGAGAAATCCAAGAGACAGAAGGTCATGGAGCTCTCCAGGGTGTCTGTGCCCATGGGAAATGTCCATGGCCAAGTTTGTTCTCCGACTTCTAGAAAAGAAGGTGCAGTTATTTCTCCTGATCGGCACATACACTTGGGAGAGCCAGATTCAGAGTCTGATTATTTCCGAGAGAAGAATTTAGTTATGTGTGATTGTGGCATCCAAGTTAATTTTGAGGATCACTCATTTGAGCCTAATACTCAGGTTGCTATCTGTCAGAAGTGCAAGTATTCTTCACACCATGATGCTTCTAATGGAGGTGGTATCCAAATTAATACTCTCAAAGATGGAACTGCTGAAGCTTCACTGGTTTCTATAACTCCCTGCGATTATGAAAATTTCCGAGGTGATTCAATTTCATTACCTAATTCTGGGAAGCCATCCACCTTGCAACGTCCAGAGCGCATTGCTAGAAAGCGTAAGCTTGGAAACATGGTGTATGAAGGAGACATGAACTGGGAGAATGAGCAAGGCTTTCTTGATTGTCAAAGTGACAAGTCCTTTAAAGGAAGCGACAAGTGTGATGTCGTACCATTTATTTCCAAGGAAACTGAAATTGGTAGAGCAGCTGCGGTGGCAGCTGGACTTAAAGCCCAGTCTGTAAGTCCTATTGAGAAGATTATACTTAAAGAGGTTTTGAAACGCAAAGGTAGCCATCAGGAGTACCTAGTTTGCAGGTTAGTTTCTTTTTTCATAGGCGTTATGGATTCAAATACATGGTTTCTGTGTTCTTATTTTGTATAGAATGTATTTTTCTTAAGATCTCATAAGAAGGGTCTAACTTAAGATGTCAATCACCTTCTTCAGTTGTAACTTACTGTACTGTATTGTCTGACAGGCCTATTAATGAGATTCAAGGATTGTCAAGTTGTTTTTGGTCCATTTTAAGTTCAACAGTTTTACTTGGATCAGTTTTGTTATTTCTAACTTTTATATTTTTTGAGTTTCATTTGTCCTCTTGAAGACTTTCTTAACCCTTTTTTTTTTAATCAGAACTGATACTGTTGTGATACAGGAATTCTATCTTAGGTCTGTGGAGTAAAAATGTCAGCCGAATCTTACCTGTTACTGAGTGTGGTGTTGCCAGCGGCCCTTCTGAGAGTGAATTGCCTTCAGCTTCCCTGATCAGAGAGGTCTATAAGTTTCTTGATGAGAGAGTGAGTCTGTACTGTTGTACCCCGTCTCCAATTAATTTCTCGTTCTTGATTTTTTCTTAAGTTTGTTTTTAATTTGTAAGCAGTATCGAAAAGAGAATGGGTGCTGGTTTCTTATAGTCCGCATGTGATGGTGTTTTTTTGACAGGGTTATATAAATGCTGGGATTTCATCTGTGAGAGGGAAGGGGGGATCTTCGACTAATAAAGATGATGATCTCTTCCAGGGGAAAAAGCTTGAAGAAAGTTCTATGGCTTCTGTTGCAGATTCTGAAGATGGAGTTGCTTTTATCCTTGGTCAGGTCAAAGCCGTTGAATCGACTAGCGAGGGTAAGAAATGTCCTCTCCAAAATGATGAAAGGGAATTGGTAGGATGTGCGACCCCAGAAATGTTGGGATCTACCAGCAAAACATGCGAAGCAAGCATTATTGATGATTGCAAACATTTTGTCAGCATAAATGCTTTACCAGCGGATGTTACTGCATCTAAGGTTGAAAAGCATCCTGAAACAATTTCAGTAGCGAAGCCTTCTTTGTCTAGCACACTGTCCTCTGCAAATAGTAATCAAACGAGAGGAAGGGACTGTGTTCAATGTGAGGTTAAAGATGAGAAGAAAGTAATAGTTATTGGTGCCGGTCCTGCTGGATTAACAGCAGCACGTCATTTACAGCGCCAAGGTTTTTCTGTCACCGTTCTTGAGGCGAGGAGTAGAGTAGGTGGTCGTGTATTTACAGACCGGTCTTCTCTTTCAGTTCCTGTGGATCTGGGGGCTAGCATAATTACAGGCGTTGAGGCTGATGTTCCATCTGAAAGAATGCCAGATCCTTCGGTATTGGTCTGTAACCAATTAGGTCTGGAGTTGAGTGTGTTGCATGGATTCTGTCCTCTTTATGATACTGTAACAGGGAAAAAGGTTCCTCCAGAATTAGATGATGCTCTACAAGCAGAGTTCAACAGTCTCATTGATGATGTGGATTTGCTTGTTGAGGAAATAGGCAAGGAAAGAGCAAATCAAATGTCCCTCGAAGATGGTCTAGAATATGGCCTTCGGCGGCTAAGGATGCCACATGACAAGTTGAGCATTGAAAGAATTGGGCTTGGCAATTCAATTGATGATTCCTGCTCAAAACCAGGCAGTGATACCTTTACGCAGGATGGAAGCTTGAAAGATGATTTTTTGAATCCCTTGGAGCGAAGAGTTATGAATTGGCATTTTGCTCATACAGAATATGGTTGCGCTGCTGTCCTCAAGGAAGTTTCGCTTCCTCACTGGAATCAAGATGAGTTTTATGGCGGGTTTGGAGGGCCGCATGCTATGATTAAGGGTGGTTATAGCAAAGTTGTTGAGTCGCTTGCAGAAGGACTTGACATTCGCTTGAACAAAGTAGTTTCTGAGGTATCTTATGCCTCCGATGTATCTGCCATGCATAACAGCAAGCATAAAGTTAGAGTTAGTACATCAAATGGCTGTGAGTATCTTGGAGATGCTGTTCTGGTAACTGTTCCTCTTGGGTGCTTGAAAGCAGAAACCATTAAGTTTTCACCACCCTTGCCGGACTGGAAATATTCGTCAATCAAACAACTTGGTTTTGGAGTTTTAAATAAAGTTGTGTTGGAGTTCTCAAAGGTATTTTGGGATGATAGCCTGGATTATTTTGGTGCAACTTCTGAGGAAACAGATCAAAGAGGTGAGTGCTTTATGTTTTGGAATGTCAAAAAAACTGTTGGTGCTCCTGTTCTGATAGCTTTGGTGGTTGGGAAGGCTGCTTTTAACTATAAAAACAAGAGTAAGTCTGAGCACGTGAACCATGCAATGATGGTTCTTCGTAAGCTTTTTGGTGGGGATCTGGTGCCTGATCCTGTCGCTTCAGTAGTTACTGACTGGGGCACTGATCCTTACAGTTATGGTGCCTACTCATATGTTGCTATTGGTGCTTCTGGTGAAGATTATGATGTACTGGGAAGGCCGGTTCAGAATTGCTTGTTTTTTGCTGGTGAGGCAACATGCAAAGAGCATCCTGACACGGTTGGTGGTGCAATGATGACTGGAGTCCGGGAAGCTGTGCGTATAATTGATATATTTAGAAGTGGAAATGATTACACAGCCGAAATAGAAACACTAGAAAAGGCGCAGAGGAAATCTGTATCTGTAAGGGATGAAGTCAGCGACCTAATAAAGAGGCTTGAAGTTGTTGAGCTCTCTAATGTGTTGGCCCGGCAATCATTGCTACGAAACATGTTCTTTTCTGCTAAAACAACTGTTGGGCGTTTGCATTTAGCCAAGGAGTTGCTTAAACTACCTGGTGAAACTTTGAAATTCTTTGCCGGTACAAAAGAAGGGCTTGCAGTGCTGAACTCTTGGATACTGGTAAGCTCAGTGAGCTAGTTTCTTGATCAAAGCAAAGAGTAAAACTTTCCTTTGCTTCTATGTTTGCTCCATGAATTTCTATTGGCTTTTCTACATATTCTTGCTTATTTCATTTTTTTTTCTATTAGGATTCGATGGGGAAGAATGGAACCCAGCTTTTACGTCACTGTGTACATATTCTTGTTCGAGTTACGAGTGATCTCTTTGCCGTGAGGCTCTCAGGTACTGGTTATTTTCTTCCAAGTGCGCTTTCTCTCCCAAACCCCATATATCTCATGCAATTGGTTCCGCCTTAAGGCCTGATATTACATGCAATCGGTTTCGTGATTTTAGCTCTGTTATTAATTTTAATATTCTTAAGTTGGTTACTTTTCACTTGCTGATGCAGGCATTGGGAAGACTGTGAGAGAAAAGGTTTGTGCACACACGAGCCGTGATATCCGTGCCATTGCAAGTCAGCTTGTGAATGTATGGCTGGAACTATACCGGAAGGAAAAAGCTATTAGTGGAATGAAATCATTGAGACAAACAAATACTACAAATATATCTAGAATAAGAAGAAAACTGAATAGTGCAGACACAGACAGTAAGGGAAAGCTGAGCAATGGCAACGATGTGAAAACAGATGGAGAGCTTGAGGACAACCAGCTACCTATGTCAGAGGAAGAAAAAGCTGTGTTTGCTGCAGCTGAGGCTGCTCGTGCAGCAGCCGAAGCAGCTGCAAAGGCAAGTTTTCTTATCTTCGAATTAGTGAAATGCATTGACGGATGCTTGCCGAATGTGTTTGTTTTCTCTGAGGATGGGAATGGGCTTTTCCTCTTAACGTCAACTCTTTCTTTCTTTCTTTGTTAACAAATAAATTATGTGTTCTTGTCTTGCAGGCATTTTCTGAGGCCTATCATAGTACTTCATTGCAGCTTCCTAAGATTCCCTCGTTTCATAAATTTGCCAGGCGAGAAGAGTATGCAAAGATGGATGAATCTGATTTCAGGAAAAAGTTTCCCGGCAATGTTTTAGGAAGACAAGATTGTATGTCAGAGATAGACTCTAGGAACTGCAAAGTTCGGGACTGGTATGATTTTCCTGCCTCCTGTCTTGACCTTGACAGTTCAAGGATTCCAGTCGATAACTGCTCACAGCGTAGCCAGTCGAATGAGCCTGTATCTCATTCAAAGTTCAGAGAATGTTCTGGAGAAAGTGGGGCTGCAGATACCGGTATTTTTACTGGGGCATGGGTTGATACTGGTGGTAGTAGCGATGGTGTCAAGGATTATCAAGCTATAGATAGATGGCAATCTCAAGCTGCTGCTGCTGATCCTGAATTTTTCAATCGTGCTTTGCATATTAAGGATGAAGAAGATTCGATTGCATGTTCGACAGGCCCTCCTAGTTGGAAGCAGGACCAACGAGCGAACGAATGTTCTATGTCACAGGTTACAGTGAATAAAGAGCCGCATAAAAGTCATATCCGGAGTGCAGATCGATTAAAACAGGGGGTTGTAGATTTTGTTGCATCGTTGCTTATGGCCCCGTATAAAGCAAAGAAAATTGATAGAGATGTATACAAGTCAATAATGAAGAAGACAGCAACAAAGGTCTGTGACTAGTATATTGTGGTTTTCTACTCTTCAAAATTCTTCAACTAGTATATTGCGATTCTTGTTTCTATCTGAATTTAGAAAAATACTCTTCTGAAACTCTTGGGCTTTATCAGGTAATGCAACGCACAACAGATGTGGAGAAAGCCATGTCTGTTCCACAATTCCTCGACTCAAAGCGGAAAAACAAGGTTTGTAAAAGCTTCAAAAGCTTCAGAGTTATCCCTTGCCACAATTATTGTCTTTAAGTTTCCAGTTTGAGTATCCTATATCCCTCTCTCTGGGGTAGCGGGAAATGTCGATTTTCTTGTAAGAATAATATTGGGGACAAGCTCTCAAAATAAATATCACTGAATAGTTGCATATACTTTTTAGCGGTTTCTGATTGATTGTCACTGCATTTGATTAATATATATGCAGATTCGTGACTTTGTGGACAAACAAGTTGACAAGTACATGGCGATAGCTCAAGTTCCAAAACCTTGATGGCCATTGGGATCTATAGTAATGGCCAATGGTAGTTGAGTTGGTATCTGCTGGGATGGCAAAGCCCCTTTGTATGAACCACATATCATTGCTCATTTGTCAGGAAGCTTATCTCTAAGATGCTGATGGTCTGATTTAGAAGAGAGTTTTTCCATGATATTTTCTCATACCAGAAGATGTGGCCGGGACAAGTTTTTGGCGTTAACCTGATATGATGAAGAACTTGGTCTTGCTATATTGCAAGATAAGAGTGAAGCATCTTCTCTCCTCTACCCTGGGGCCAATGTTCTGAGGACTTTCTGATCAAGGTTTTACATCAAGTGAATGTCCTCAGACGATACATGTTCTCAAACTCACTCTGATTGTTTTTAGTTTTGTATAGAGCTCAAGATTTTAGTGTTAACCCCATTAGTCAAAATTCTTCCTTCAGGTATCTGAATACATTTCTTGAAATTATATATCATTTCCGGAACCCAAGAGGGAAAGCTTTTCACTTTATAGTGTCAATGATAATATAGCTCGAGTCAAAGATGCCAATATAATGTTATGTTCTGATTTGTCTACACTAGCAGCCATACTTCCTTTGGTAAGTTCTTTCCCTATCTTTTTGAAGGGGAAATCTGAGATACCACAGTTGCAGGTGTATCACTCTCACTCTTGCAGGTGAAGATCGACCGTCAAAAATTGGATTGGTTCAGCTCCCAAACATTTCAGTATTGTGATGTTCTTCTGGTGTCTTAGACCTACAAGCAGCTTGTGGAAGAAGCACTGCAACGAGGCAGGTTCTTTGCTTTGTGTGTGTTTCTTCTGCATTGTTAAGACCCTGATGGCTTTGTTAGCAATGTGGATGAAAGTTTGATACTGCTTTTGCAGGTGAGGAAACGTAGACTTGGCTAGATTCACTTTGACCCATGTTGGTGAGAGCTGAATTTGTTTTTTTTAATTGAAGCTGTTTTAAATAGATGCTTTGGTTCAAGAATCACTCTGCTTGTTGATGGGAGGTACATATGTGCTTACCGTTGTTCATAAATTTTCAATTCCATTTACATTTGACCTAAAGATCGGATTTAATAGGACTTCATCATCAATTCAGTGGCAACTGAGTTTGATGTTAGGTATTGCTATTTGCACTGTGGTCTCTGAATGATCTTCATGTTATTACGCTATTGTAGAAACGCAGATTTGATTGAGTTGGCAGAGGTAGAGGCTAGAGCAGAGCGATCACGCGGAGTTAAAATCGCTGTTGCAAAATATTAGGCGATGTATAGCTAACGAAAAGTTTGTGTAGCTGATGAAATCATTTTCATTCTGTTTATTTACTTTTCGTATCTTATGAGTTTTCACATCCCCAAATCAATCATCTCTATGACAAATTATTGTCAAACAACTGTGTGTCTAGGTACTTAAGGTTGTCTGCAGATGCAGCAATTGGCATCCAACACCACTTGCATGATCACTCATTAGCAGAGAGAAATTGTGGGTAATGCAAGTTGAGAACCACACAAAAAAAAAAAAGATAGCCTTTGAACCAAGTTTGAAGATATAAGATTAGCAGAGAAGAGCATCAAGGTTTCGTTTGCCTTCAGGACCCTTGGAGTACCAGGAAGAAACATATTGGCCATACACAACTTCCTTGTAAGCCGGTTTGGAGAGTTGGTTAATGAGATGCGAAGCTGGTGCTATCCTTGCAGTCTTGGAGGGATCATGAAAGGTTGCAACCGATAAGCGCGCCCGATTCGCATTAGTTACGGCTCTATGTTGAGCACTTTTGTATATGCCATTGGTTATGATCTGCACAAAGGAGGAGAAAGAAAGCATGTCAGAGCGAGCTTCTACTAGCTTTGCTTTGTCTATGACCTCAAAGAGAATTATAGAAACCTCGGTTTGATCGGCTATAAGAACGAGAATGGCATGAGAGACAGGAGGAACAGTGAGCCATTGGGCATCCTTGTAAAGCTGAAGGCCTCCAACATCATCTTGAATCAAGAGAGTAATAGCACCCATGTCTGAATGGGATTGGAGACCAAGAGTAAGCTCAGGCTGAGGGCAAGGAGGGTAATAGCTCATAGTGATGTTCTGATAGATTTCTCCAACAGCTTCTTCAATGGATGAACAATGAAGTCCTAAGCTCTCTGAGATCAGCCCTAATAGCTTCTGAGCTAGTTTCTTCATCTCATCACCATATTCTGCAACTACTTGTCTAAGCTCCAATTTCCAATCCAATCAATGAGAACATTCAGGGAAATAGAGAGATGGATTTTGTGATAATTAAGAGGTTCAAAGCAGGAACCTGTAGTCAGGAGGATGGAGCGGCCAACGAGAAGGGTTGCGACGAGAGAGAGGGAATGTGTGGTGATCGAAGTAGTCTCTCCAGTCCAAAACGACGTCGTCCTCGGCGCCGAGCAGCATGCGGCTGCCATAACCTTCGGATGCGGCGGAGCTGGAGTCGCAGGCGTAACGGAGCTTCTCTTCCATGGGACAATCCTGGAAGAAGGAGAGGCCTAAATCCCTCATCCGATCCAGGAGATTGATGGAAACCCCATGGTTGACCACGTGGAAGGCTCCCCAGTTGCGGCAAGCGTCGCCGATGGCTTCTTTCACGGAATCGGAGGTCGAGAGATCGACGGTTGGAACTGGTGCTGCATCGCCGGCGTGGTGGAGATTAGGTCGAGCATCCGGTGGCTGAATGTACTGGGAAGGGACTTCTGGCAAGCCGCCTTTGGCAACTATTTCAACTCTCGACGCTGTTTCCATGGAGATACAGAGCACTGATGATCTGATCTTTCTTTTGGGATTCGACTACAAGGTGATCGGAATTGTTCTTAGGGAAAATTGCAAAAAACACCCTCAAACTATCAATTTCTATCGAATCTACCATCCACCTATAAAAATTGCAAAAAGCACCATTCAATCATCGCTGAAGTATTGCGGAATTTTCTCTTGCAATTTATGGATAAAGGAGGATATGAATTAAACAACAAGAACTAAAGAAATGACAAACATTACATGATCATATAGCCAAGACATATATATAGTGGAAGGAAAAGCCCAAACTAGTAGCAAAAACTGATAAAAATTACAAGGATTACTAAAGTTCGGACAAGATAGCAGGAATGTAATGGGACAGTTCTGCGGTGAGAGACTGAAATCCATTGACGAGCTGAGTATGAAACTCTTGGTCTTCTTCTCCGATTAATCTGAAGTGAACCCTAATGGCTCGTTTGCAAACCGCCATGAATTCAAGCAGTGCCGCGATAAGTTGCTGCAGTTCCTGCGAACGCAGTCTCGTTGCAGGCTCACCTGATAAGAAAGCTGTGCAGACACTCAACACCCCACTGTTCACCTGCATGTTTCCATGGAAGGATAATGAGCGTCTTTTACAACATAATAATAACAGATTTTAGGAGAAAAACAACAAATTACTCACCTGCACTGCAACACTTCCTTGAAGAATCCTCTGCAGACTCTGAAGCCGTGGTAGGTGATCCCCGTCTGAGCTACGAGGCTCCTCTAGCTCGTTTCTCAGAGCGGTGGTACGGGTTTCAATCATTCCAATTGCATTCTCCACTGGCGAGAATTCAAGGGATTCAGACTTGGTAACCAACAGCCTATTCACAAGGGCAGGGAATGAACCCTCCGTCTGCAGCACTGTTCGTCTCTTCCATTGATCTTCTAATCCACCTTGTGTCTTACCGTTTTTTGTAAATGGTGTATCAAACAAGAACCGATCAAACACTCGTGCTCGAACACTTCCAGTGGAAAGAGAAAATATTCTCTCTCTTCTGCTCCCAAGATCCTCATCTTCCATGACTGCATCAACAGCCGTAATTTGCAGGTAGCACGCTCCCGCCTGCAATTCTTCTGCCTTCACTTGTCTCGAATCTGGAATAATGTGCAAAATATGGTTGCTGTCCATCCTTGATTCATATATATGACTCAGTTTTTCCATTATATCCCCTAGCCGCACATCTCGTGGTTCACGGTACACGTATTCTTTCCTGTCCAACTTCCCAAACTTTTCCCCGTAAAATCCCACCCGGTAGTACGTAGCATCAATAAATGGGATCGGGTTTGATTCTTGGTCAAGAATGGACTCATATATATTAGTAAGTAACGTGTGGCACTTAGCCAACTGCCCATAAGCCTTCCTGCTCTTGTAAACTGGAATAACAAGTTCCAAAATGCTTGCACAAAAATGGTAGAGCTCAGCTTGAGAGAAAAGCTTATTAGCGAGCTGTAGATACTTGACTGCGGAGTCAACTGTTAGCTTTGAAGCACCATAACCCTCGACTTCAGCTGCAGATGCCTCTGTTGTAAACTCGCCACTTACCATGGGGCAAATTTTACGCAAGGCAGACACATGATCCTTGCTCCACACACCATCATTTCTAGCCACCAAGGCCTAAAGGCGAAAACAAAAGCATGCACATAAGTTCTACAAGTAGTATGTAGTGGAAAGGAAGACTTGGATGAAAACTGCAGCTTAAAAGCCAATCAGACTGCAGAGATGATCCACTGCGCGTCTAAAATATCACACACACATACCAGATTTAGAAATTATTACCTGCATTATCACACCTGCAACCGCCACAGCACACTGTGCAGCTTCAGCCCAGGACTGCATTTCCTGGTGGGCATCACATAGATGCAGCAACCACATTATGTGAAGATCCGGAACAGGAGCAAATGCCATTCCAAGTTTGTAGAAGCTCTCTGCCACAGCGTATCGATCCATAGCCATCACAGATCCCTGTAATAACAGAATTTTGACGTTGGAAAAATACAGAATGATATGCAAGCTGGTTGAATCTAATCGGTTTTTCCTCATCACAATAGGAACAAGAAAGAAGAAACATGACGGGGAATGGTGCAAAACATGACAGTAATGCCACAAAACAGGATTGGAAAACCTGTGCAAGTGTTATCAAGCAGTTCTGTTATACTTATTTTAGATCAGTGATGTCAAGAAATTCATTCACAGTAATATCTGAACTCACCTATTAGGGGGAGCTTCCTAATTTTCTACATTAAAAATTCAGTAATTGTCAGAAAAGAGGAGGGTGGGACAGGAATCAACTCCCTATAAGTGTGAAATTATCTTCCTAGTAGGAATGACACCATACGATCATGACAGGAAATGCAGATGCACTCAGACACACTATAAGTTCCATCAGTGTCAGTTTCCGATTTCCACACACAGGGAATTGAATCCTATGTTATCTTATATACGTATCAGTTTCATGAACACGGTAAAATTACTAAAAATGGGTGTCGATGGAGAAGATTTTGAGTGTAAAAAACATAACACTTCCACCATATAACAAGGCAAGGACCAGCAACCACGTCCTCTAATACAGGTGACAAGACGAGCAGAAGACATTTCTCCCATCACTGACACAAGAAAGGATATCTTTAAAAATGGCAAGTTGATTATAAACCATACCAAAAGGGCATGCCCGAGGCTCGCATCAAGAGCAAGAACAAGGCTGTCAGAAAGATGTTTCACTTCATCCCAAGACCAGCGGTTTTCTGTAAATTTCTCGGGAACTATCAACAGAGTATCATCAGGAAGACCACACTCCCTCAACAAATTGACACTCTTAGCTTCATCAGCCATTTCGCTTAATGACTGTTGAAGCCGCCTTGCCTCTCCACTCTCTTCCAATGTATTATCTGTTTTCATATGAGTCACTTGGACATCCGACATGAGTTCTGACAGTGTAATGGTCAGCAAAGCCCTCAGCCTAGCAGTCTGCATAAAATATAGCGAGCTCTGCAAGAACAAAGCAATCGAACTCATGCCTGATAGCAAGGAACAGAGAAGCCTTTATATGAATCTAAATGTCTCACCTTTACTAATATTTGAAGACCAATGACAGCCCTTTTCCTGACACTGTCATTGCGGTAAACAGCAAGCCGGAGAAGATGGAAGGCTATCTGTTTTAAGAAGCGATCATTTTCCCTGGCCATCAGCGTGGCCCCATGAAGATCAAAGATTCTGTTGAAAATTGGAAAGAAGGCTTTCCAGAAGGCTAATGACTGGTTTCGGGAGAAGAAACTCGTCAATATTGTAGTAACGCAGTCCAATTTGCCATAGTCCGTAGCAATATTGTGAGAGGCTGCCATTGATGAAAATTTTTCAGTGATCTCCAAAACCTGGAGGCTAACAGTGGCACTTACATTCTCTTCCCAAAGTTCCTGGTCAGTGTTAATGCAATTAGTAGAATAGCTAATTGACGATTATGCCAGGAAAAATGATGAGTAATATTTAGGAGAAGGTATGAAGACAACAAAAAACTATACCAGTTTTTGCCTCAAAATAGGGTGCAGTGATTCTCTTAGTGCCTGGGCTGAAGCTCCAATTCGCGAAGATTGTGCTTGAGCTAAAGCTTCTCTTAGAGAATAAGGTTGGCTAGGGGAGGCCAACTGAGAATTAACTCTTTGCCACAGGTACCCATTATCAGGTGTTCCCTCTAGCTGTAGTAAAATGTCAGAAGACATTTGAGCTCTGCCTAGGTGTAACTTAAAATAAGCAAAAAGCAGAGGACTTTCTAACTTAGTTTTAAGAAGTCCACCAAAAGAAAGAAACAATGTTAAGAAACTCTAGGCGAACTGGTCGGTTTTTACTAAAATTTAGAAGAGAGGAACGAACACAAGATAGATCCAGCAACTCACCCTGACTTCTTGGCGGGAAGCCTCGGACAGATAATTGTTGATAGCAGGAGAAAGTCGCTCAGAGTACTTTGGTGATCCAGCTCCTTCACTAACAGGACCACGAGAATTGTTACCCCCGAGGATGCTGTCAGCAGCTTTCTTGTGCTGAAATGTTTTTAATTCAAGATCGCAATAGGAGTCAAACATTATGTGACCTACAACTACAAATATTTTTTGGTGATAAAATCAAATCTAAGTTCTAATAGACTGTAAGCAGTTCCCATATCATTCTACGATATCCACAACTAGATGAGATACAATTTTCTCCAGCGAAAGACAACAAATCAGAGCATGATAAATAACTTATTAGACACCATAGATCACCAGTATCCATACTTCTATGGATAACAATTTCCTTTGGATTCCTTTAATAGTGAGTTGAACAAAAGGTCGAGCTTTTTCCAAAATTTTAAGAAATGGTTGAAGAAAGGAACCTCAAAAAGTATGAGGCATTCTTCCATGAGTTTGAAATACAATCTCGTACGAGCGATGCTCTGCTGCCATGCCTTGACAAGTGATGTCTCATCCAGATTACGAACAATTTGCAACACACCAATTAAAACCTCACGCTTTTCAGTAGCATTTAGGTTATAGAAAACAGGCATTTCATCTAAAATCTGCCAAGGAAGAAAAGACATAAAATATTAAAATGTCAGGCGAATATATCAGCTGACCTTAGCTGTGAATGTATTGACATAGCAACCAATCAAAAGGTTATTGTTGCCACACCATTTAATTCCTTTAGGCATATTTCTTATTTTCCTGTTATAATGGATGCTTATAATGTGATAATTGAGGGGCATTGCAACTGAGTACAAGCTTCTGGGCAACTTTTTAGCCTTGGAAAATAACCTCTGACCACGAAACTTTTCAAAGTAGAAGTGGACTAAAGAAGCATTTGTGGATACCTAAATGAAAGAATTGATGCATGGATTTTTTATCAAGCCACCACGACATACCTGCCCGACAAAAGGAAAATATAGTTGTGCAATATAGAGCTTATCTTCAGCTTTCTGGTACCGAGCATCAAATTCATGCTTGCATAAGAGGATCACTAAAATTCTTGCACCCTGCAAAGATACCAATAAAAGGAATAAGATTTACAATGTAAAACTCTTGCATGATACGTATCTCATACATACAAAAACTTAGAACCAAAAATACCTTTGCCCGCAGAGGCAGCTCATCATGATCTAGGGAGAGAAATAGCTCCTGTATTAAGATGGATGATAAATAATTCCTAGAACATACAAAAAAGTTAGCTGAGCAAATTTATTATGTCCCCTTAAGAGTAACTAAAGACGCGCACACACAAAAAAGATGGAAGACTGTAGGTTCAGTTTAGGCTTCTTTTCTGCATCATTTTTTTAAGAGTTCCTCTGCTTACTGCAGAAGTGGCCTCTCTATACTCTATTTATGTAACTTTAGTGTGCTCAAGTATGCTAATAATAAAAAATTATTCAAGCAATAAAGTGCAAATGTTTTTGACACTGCAAGACTGAATAAAACAAGTGATGAAGTTTCTAGGGGAGAGTACCTATCTGATGGGTCTCTGCCAGGCATTTCTACAAAAAGATCATGATCGGAGATAATTTGCAAAAACGTGAGCTTGCATTCGTGTAAGACAGATTGACAAACACCAGAAAACTTGTCCATGTATAACGACACCTGTTGAAAGCGAAAAGAACACTTAAATTTTATCACTATCAAAAGTATTAGAAACGAGAGATTATTCCCATGTTCTAAACTACTGACTACTGATAGCAACGATGTGGCCCAAAAATCAGTTGAAAGATAAGCTGCATAATGTTTTCGAATTAAAGATTTTTTTCATGAACAATGTTAGCATACAATTTCCAGACCAGAAAACCATACACATGCACATGGTTGATCAATTCGCCGGTAGTAACCGTAATCATTAAAAACCCACTTTCTCAGATCAAAAAGAAACTCTTATGAGATAACAATGCATGAAAGTTGAAACCATGCTCATGCTTGAACTCAACCAAATGTAAAAACATCAGGTGACCTGGCAGGGCTCAATGATAGTCTGAAAGATACCAAACAAAAACATACCAGTTCATAGACCTGGCAAGGCTCAATGATATATAAAAGATCATAACAGAAGAAGGCCAAACTGCTGTTCAGACGTTTCGCCAAGCTTAAACCCTTTTTACAGCGTTCATGTACTTCAGTTAAGAGACAATCAAACAATTGCATGATACATCGGAAAACACTTTCTTTGAGCTGCATGGGCGGAATATCCTCGCCTATGATAGAGAGAATAAAAAATGAGCACGTTACTCGGTAACCTATAATATCTGAATCATGCTGAAACTAGTTAATGCCACAATGGGAGGGCAATCGATAGACTTTGATTGCTCTGAGTCTGAGGCCACAACGTATTTAGTAATCATAACCTCTAAATAAGCATACTACATTGCGGCATGATAAGTGGTCATTATAGGGACTTGTTTTAAGTTACTTCAAGCAAGTATCGGCTGCTCATAAGATATATATATATATATTTTAGATTTTTATAATTTGTTGAGACTCTTGTGGGATCACTACACAGGACATCAAGGGAGGCATTCAGGTTTAGAAAGCAAACAAACTGTAACCGAGGGTAACTTTAACATTTTCTCTTTTATGTTGACATAATATGCATCATTTTAGAGCAAATAAGTTACTTGAGTCCTTGGTCTTTGAGTTCTAGACAAACATCCATATTACACGTCATCAGGTTCTTCGGTAGATTCAGTTATTGTTAGGAGAGATCAATTCCTCAAGCAGCACTACAAGTCAACTTGACAGAAAATTCTACGGGAAAATGAAAACTAGATACCCCAATAATACCTGAAGGTAGATTGTGATCAAAAAGACGTGCTTGCTCCAATGCCATTGATTTAACTATTAACTCGAGGAAAAACCACGCCATTGATAAAACATCGTCATATACAGGTCCAACCCGGTAACCTTTAGCCTGTACAGCCAGTCATAGTGTTCATCAACCAACAAAGAAATAAAAGAGAATAGGTAACATGGAGATATGCTCTAATAACTTTCGGGTAAGTGATAAGTTTAATGAAATGTCCAGCACAGTAGTTTCATCGAGACAACGTGTGCACTTTATACCTTGCTTCTAGCTAAACTTCCCCATACAGTTGATAATCCAGGATAAACTGGTGGTTGATTGCCTCCAAAATCATCAAAAGAATAATCAACATAGGTGACCAGAAAACGATTTCGGTCAGCATCATCAAAGGACACCTGCTGCACCCTATAAAACCAAAATATCTAGTTAGAACACGGGCGTTACTGACTTGTGTTTTTTTATACACCTGCTTACAAACTGAGAAGAATGGTACAGAAAACATAACATCAAACTGAGCACTTAATGCTTGATAATGGATGATAGTACAACAAAAGGATCATGAGTGCTTGTTGTACATTTACTGTGTCCAGTCCTACACATTATTTTGCCACTCTAGGGATAATCGACCATCCAAAGTTAAAGACCAATGACATTGTGACATAACATTCTTTAGTCATTTAGCTAAACCCTAAACCCTTATTATAAAATGTAAAATCATAGTTTCCCTGATTCTTTGGGTTCAACTTTTATTGGGAAAAGATTATATGATCCTACTAGACAAATCCTTTTACACCTTTACTCGTTTATTTAAATAGATAAACCCAGTTGAGCTAAACATAGGAGATTGGATACCGAGTTAAAATGTCCACCATGGCTCTGAATGCTGCGACCTGAAGCAAGTACAATAAGATATAACAATGCTTATATCAAAAGTTTATGCGCAAGGAACCAGAAGATTTCAGTTGACAAACCTGAAGAGTTTCTCCACCATTGCCAATAAGATGGAGGAGCATGTTAAGAATTGGGTAAAGAAACTGAAGCAGGGCAGTAGAGTCAACGTGCTTCAAACTGTTTATTGCCTTGAGAGAAATATAAAGAGCATGTTAGTAATACCAGTGGAGAAAATATATTAAATGAGACAGAGCTAATGTGACTACCTGCAACAGTTCTGAACCCCAGCGTGGGGTTGTCTGGAGGGTATGTCTATCATACTCTAGACAGAAATCCCTGACACGTTCATTGGTGGGATAAAGCGATGAACAAAGTCTAAGTCGCAACTTAAAAATATTCTTTCCATCTTCCAAATAATCCAACCTATCCTGTGATTGTCAGAGAGTATTATCGTTGAAATTATGTTCGAAGTAGTGTTGTGTTGATCAATATATAAGAATTCTATTACAAAATTCCTAGTTTGAGTACAAATAATAAAAGGACACCTAAAACAGAATTATCTCACTAGTTATACCAAAGTTGAGAACTAGAACTGATTAAAAGGTTCACCTACCGCTATCACTTGACTAGACCAAATTACTTACAATACGCCAAACCTGATAATCAGTTCTACTTTTTAATGTGGTCGCAGAGTATACCTTTTTTTATATCTTAAAGGTTTGTTGTGCTTGCAGGTGACTACACCTACAATTAGTCATCAGCAAATAGGACCTTCTTAATAGCCTAGCCTTTTTTGTTTTTTATCTTTCTTTGTATGAACAATTTTCATAAAGTCCGTTTCCCTCATTTGAGTCTCAAATATTCATGTGGATTTGAACCATTATTACTAGTTACGCACGCACAAAAAAAAGATCAATGATGCTTGCATATTATGACAACATACCTTGGTGGTTTCCTGAAGATAGTGGGGAACCAGTTCTCTCATCACTGGTAAAGAAATATCAGACCGTGAGCTGCATTAATAATCAACGAAATTGTCAGCAACAAGAAAATTTTGACTAAACCAAGGCATACAGGATAATCTAGTTGTACAGATAGCTTTGACATCAATGATATATATAGAGCATGTTCCAATTTTATTTTGGTTTGTATAATAGCACTTTCACACATACAGATGAAAAATGCTTCCATTAACAATTAGTGATAAGTAATCTAAAAGAGAGGCCTTCTTTCAGCAGTACATAAAAAATCCAGTGACAAAATGGTAGGCCAATATCATATACATACTGGATATAGGTAGATAATGGAAGTGATGCATATCCAACAACTACCTGAAAAGAAAAGGTAATCAGTAACCAGATACCAGATTCATCAGAGATAAACAAGCACAGAACTCTTATGTAAATCTTACTGGTCTTGGAGCTTCAAGCTTTGTTTGGAGATCAACATGAAAAAATGTGAATAACAGATGATGTGATGGCGTCCATGTGGCAGGAAGAGACACCTTAATTTCATCATGGTAACTAGCAGCTCTAGCTCCAACAGCAACCTGTGTATGAGCCCACTTCTGGAGTGACACACCTGGCTCTCTTGGATAGATTGCCTAGCCAAATCAAACGTAAGAAACAAATAAATCTCGAGAAAAAGGCCTGATCATTTCCAGGACTGGTGATGATCAGAATAATTACCTCGAGTGGTTGTTTTCGGACATCTGCATCATCCTTTCTCAATTCTACTCGGATAAAGGGATTCCTCTTCCGACTCAAAGTAACAGCTACAGGATACACATAAAGGCAATGGAAGAGATGTAGAAAAGGCTCGTTTCTTGTCGTAGAGCAGAAGTCAAAAGCCTGGAACCAGAAGATGGATAATCAGATCAATTTGTGGGTAAATTATACCAACGAATAGAGACAGTTTTCTAGCTTCATAACTAGAGTTAGAAAATATAATGATCTCGATTTTACTTTTATCCTCTTTATCCCTAATTTCTGATCTAAGTTACGAAATAGTTAGGAAACCCCACCCGGATGTAAATAATGCCAAAGTAGAATGATGGTCAAGGATGACTATCAGGAGGAGAAAACAGGTTAATGAAAAGAGATGGAAGCTAAAGAAGAAGAAACACTTTAAGCAGTAGATCAAGTAATCAGTAGAAAGAATAATAAAGCTGATACGCTTACATAATAACAATTGTCAAGATTCCCACTTGAACTTGTTAGGTTTCTTGAAACATCCTTTGCGTCCTCTGTATTCCACTTAGAACCGCTACTACGGGGTCCACCAGAACCAGAACTGGGACACTTCATAAGTGTCAGGTCACCAAGGCGGTCTGTCGGATCAAGAGAGTCATTTATGATACTTCCATTCTCAGATAGATCTTCAAAGTCTCCATGTCCATTCCGATGTTTCTCAATTTCCAGTCTTAGAACCCCTTTAACAGGTTTATGAACCTTCCGTTTAGGGTCCTGTAAAAACCAAAGAATAAATTATTAGACAATAGTACATTAGGAAATGCTGTATCTCCAAATGTTTAAGACGGTTTATAGGGATTTAAGATATGTTTCTCTTCCAAATGAAAGCAGCAATATGCAGTAAAAAGACCTGATTGTCAAATGCTACCAGAATAGATTCATTCATATAGAACACAAAAAAAGAAAAGATCTATTAAAATAGAAAAGAATAGAAAATGGCTGCAATCAATCGATTGTGTATACAATTCTAATTGCTTACATACATGTCCAGTTCAGGAAAGACCAACCGAAGTGTACCTAGCAAGTATCAGGTAGGTACTAGGATGATCAGATTGAACGAAATCTAGGAAATTAACATGAAAACTATTTTGTATCATATCTAATTAATGTAGATACAATCATAAACAACATGATAAAACTATGACTTAAAAACTGTGTTGGCTGTGAAAATTAAACATCCTACCTGAATTGACTCCTCAGAGTAGCTCTCCTTAACTTTGTTTAAATTAGATATTTCAACTACGACAGAACTTCCACCTGAATAACCTTGCTTTCCATCTGATGTGATCTTTGCAATGGGTTCAAAAACACCCTCATGGGAACTTGACGCTGTCATACTGGGAGCAAGAGGGCTGCTAGGGGAAGCAGATTCACCAGTGTTTGTGGTGATATTATTATCAAAAAGCGGAACAACTGCCCAGGCAAAAGACTCTCGGTAAGGCATAATGCGGGACCAGACCTGCAACTTTTGCTTTTCCCTCTCAGTTAAGTGCACCTGATCCGCAAATGGCCAAAGAACTGAGTTACTACAAACAGGATACTTATTGTACCAGCTAGCTACTCCAAAATATATAATCAAAACACATAGTAAGGACAGCTGATATATGCCATTGTACGTCATAGGCTATCTCCTGGTCACTCCAAAGAAAAGTTGAGAGTTACAATCTCTAAGACCGAGGCATTCACATAAGCAAGAGACACTAGAGACAGTAAGGGAAAATTAAGGATTTTGGCAATTACAGGCTCTTTACGGGAATAGACAGATGTTGTAACGCCTCCCTCCTCTGTTGCTGTTTTTTCTAATTGAATCAGCAGGCAAACTGATGCTGATGGGGCATCTAGATAAAATACTCCACGATTTTCAGATGAAAGTTTAGCCTGCAAGAAAATGTACAAGAGGCAGCAATTTCCCAAAAATGGAGTGAGAAAAAAACTCAGACCAACTTTATATAACAATGAGAAGGAAAAGACGAAAAGGAGACAGTTCCCTCTGTTCAATGACTTACATCCTGCATTTCCGTTGGCAATATATGGAAATAAAAATCCTCAGAGAGTTTCTCCTTCCTCTCTTGATTGTACAATGAAATCGAGCCAAAAAATGGTTCTGCAGGGTTGCAGGAGAAGGGCGGAAAAAGGAACTTAAAGAGGTTAAAATAATTAAAATTACAGGAAATAGACAGCATTCCCCTCAAGAGTTAGTCAGAGCCCTCACCAACTAAGCCAGACTGAAAAGATAGAGACAAAACTCTGACGGAGATCTTCAATCCACTGTTAATATATTAAAGGGAACAGAAGAATATATCAGACAAAGATAATACGACAGTATCAGCTAAAGCATAGTGACATGCCAAAAAAAAAACCTGGAATAGCTTGCTGCAGGAGATTCTGGAGTTCTCTGGCCAAATATCATAGACCTTTCATTTTCCCAGTCAAAAGCTGGTTCATAAGCAGGGAGGGGAGGTTGCCCAAAGTGCTGCAAAAAAAAAACATAATGGCATTGAAAGTAAGAACAAAAGATGAGCAATAAAGAAGAGTTGTGCAGGGAAAATGAAACCTTGGGAGATCCAGAATCAGAAAACGGTCTCCCGGAAATGCTGGCTACATCATCCTCCAATGTAGCACTCCTAGCACTGGCAAGACGGATTTCTGGAGAAAGCAAAAGTAGTGAGAGTTGATTTTTCAGCACAAAAATGACCCCAAAAAAAAGGAAAAACCACCCATGCATCCCTACCAGTCTCAGTATCTGTGTCAGGTCCTTCAAAAATCTGACTCTGGAAAGTATCAGGTCGAGTATTTTCATAGTGACCATATTTATTAACATCCTTGACCCATTCCGTTCCGTAGCATTGAACCAATTGGTTCAAATGAGGCCACTGCTCGGGATTTTCATCAGGCTGTGACGAAAGAGAAGAACAACAAGATCAGGTCAGGAGGTGACGAAAATCAAAAAACGCAATTAAGGTCGGGACATACCAAAGGATCGAGCTTAGGGAGAGCAACAGGCTGTCGAGGAATCTTGCGAAAGCGAAGGCCAAGGTTGTTGTTCTCCATTTCTGGTTTCGAATCGAGAACCAGATAGATCTATACATACAATGTCCGCTACAACATCTATGTGAGGCTAGGAAGAAATTGGGGTGGTTTGAAGTAACTCAGAAAAACCTAGAAAGGAGGAAAAAGCAGAATTGGGATTTGGTGGTAGATCTGCTTGGGAGAGAGAACTCAGGGAGGGCATGAGTGGATGAATCTTTGTCTTTACGCAGAGGAGAAGAGATCCGTGAGAGGAAGCAGTTGAGAAAAAGTGAAAGATTTATATAATCATACTCTCGAGCTCGAGCTGGAGCCGAAGTCCAACCACAGTCCAACTCTACAGAGAGTCCTTTTTTTTGTTATTTTTTTATTTGTTCCACTCAATCATTCAAACGACCATGACGAAAGCTCAGTTGAAGCTGAACCAAAACTTGGAGTAAATAAACTAACTTCAGCAAAAATTACACCAATTCTTTTTTTTTTTTAATTAATGTTAATGGGAGTTCTGAACCGAGATCCGGTTAATTTTCGGAATAAATTTAGGTGTCGAATAGTCTTTTCACCGAATTTTTCAATGCCACCTAAAATGTGACTGGCCAAATGGATACATAACACCAATTCTTACTAACACCATAACAACTATCTTCCTTTTCGGTAAAAAGTTTGATGAGTTGCAACAGATCTGTCTTAAGTACACGTACAACAAGAACGAATGTTTTGTATCCACTAGAAAATGGAATTATCGTATACAGCAAAACAATTTACTTATCACACTTTACTGAAACACAGGCTTATTTCTACGGATTGATGTTGCATTCTCTGAGATTAACGTGTTCATAGTCAACGACTCAACGTGCTTCGACCAGATTCACCTAAACCATATGGATACCGGATCAAACCGAGAACCATAGGCTCTCACATCAATGATGAAAAGTCTAGAAATTTTTGGCAAAGCCAGAGATTTGTTGAGGTTTAAGGACAAATAAAAAGAAGATCACCGTTCAGCTCAAATTTATATTCGAAGTTCGTGATTTCTTTTAAAGGTTTGTTATTTTGCAAATAAATCAGACCGGAGAAGGTTTCAGATACAATTAGATTGGAGTGAACGTAGAGTAAGAAGCAATTTTAAACGTAGAAGTATACCATAATCTCTTATGCCAAGTAAAAAAGAATCAACTTGCACCAATCAAAATCCAAAATCACATTCCTGATCATTCGAATGGGTTGTCTGACACTATAGTGTGAAACACAAAATTCGGAAACGTCTTCGTTATGTCTCTGCACAAACACAAATACAAAAACTTGTTAGCCCCGCCCGAAGAAGATAACAAAAAGATGAAGGAAGGTAACAAAAACATGGCTTACTTGAGATGTTGAAGGAACATGTTCTGTAACAGAGAGGGATGGCGCAAAACAAGACTCTGCCACTCTTCTTTATCAATCTTTCCGTCCAGTTTAGTATCAGCTTCTTCAAATGTCTGCACCACACAGTTTTTATATTTCATGTCAAAGAAGAAAGATAAAAAGCGTTGTCAATGTCAATGGAGATCAATCAAGCCCACCTTGTCTATGATGCTCTCAATCACATCATCAGAAAGGTTCATGCCAGATTCAGCCAGAGTCGCCACCACCATTTGCTTCAACTTCACATCAACAGAGGATGAGCAAAACAAAAACACAGGCATCACTAACAATAATGCCAAGTTATATATACCTCTTGTCTCTCTATATACCCTTGCTGCTTCAAATCATACAGCTTGAAAGAAACTGCCGAGGCAAAAAAAATCATATCAAAGGGCGTGACAAGGCTGGATATTAAGAAAATGCAAGATCTCTTCTACTACTTACACTCAATCTTATCCTCGATTTGAGCCTTGGGGTGAAAGACCGAAAGAGCACGTGCAAAGGCTTCAAAATCCAGAATTCCAGTACGCTTGGTATCAAACAAGTCGAACACCTGCAAAGCTTGAATATAAGTTTACAGCAAGGAAACCTGGATGGGCGTTAGAAATCTTTTACCCTATCAGCAAAAAGGCTTCTCTTTCTGTTCGTCTTAAATAGCACCAATTGAAATTGTTCCTGCAAAATTTGAAAGGATGCTAGTGAATGAATAGTACGAAGGAGCACGGAGATAGTACTAGTGATGATGGATTCTAGCATACCTTATCGATAAGCCCGTCTCTGCTGATGCTCATGAACATTTCGTAAAGAGCTTCAATCTCATTCACAGTAACTGCGATTGGCACGTTATTGCCTTGAGTTGTGAGAATCAAAAGCAGTAAAGTAAAAGTGTAGGAAAAGTAGACATACACACAGTGCCTCTAGCCACATCCTTGGGGTTCTGAAGACCCCTGGACTTTGCGGGATGATCAGCATCACAACAAGTCAACAGAATTGTGGAGAGGTGCTTTAATCCATCTAAACACTGCATCATCATCTCTCCTCCAACTCACTATTTCCATACCTACCACAAACACAGAAAAGATGGTTAATTCCATTGAACATCAACATAAACCCTCTAAAGCTTCGTGCCAGGCACGGAGGCAAATATAATAGAAACAGATGCCATCGAGAACAAAAATTCAAGAATCGAACACAAAAATGACGATCCGACGCAGAAATGGCAGACATCAAATGAATAACATATCGCGGGTAAGGTGAGGAAAATGATGAGGAAGGAGTAGTTTTGACTTTTGATAGAAGAGGAGAAGATGAACCCAGAAATTTACTTCTTTTTTGGTTTCTCTCGTTTGCGTGTAAAGAAGATTCAGATTACGACTTGTTCCAAGAAGTTTTTCATTTTCACCACGATCTTGAGCTGTTGTTGGCTGCTGAGACCTGAGAAGGGATCAACAAGTTTGTTGGCGTAAATTAGTCGCCTCCTAGTTAGCTGGTGACAACTTGGACAGGTAACAAGTTGACATTTCGAGAGAGAGAGAGAGATACTATAATGCATTCATCAAGACTTATAAGATACCCAAGAATCTTTCTGGCATGTCACTGACACAGGTCTGGGTTCTTTGCAGCAACCTTTCTCAGGGCTGAGGTGAGAGATGGCTGCTCAACTGCTTTCTGGTTTGATTCTTGGACTCCTTGATTGACATTATCGGCCAATCAGGTCCTCGCATCACCGGAATCTCTTTATCATCTACGGTTGCTGAAGCTACCACTCTCCAAAGCTGGAAGCTTCGTCGTATTTGCACCGATCCTCTAGAAGAGCTTGCTATCCATCTCTGCTCTGTTGATCTCCCAAATCGAACTATCTATCCATCACTTGTCGCTACAGCCACACCGTCTGGCATGGTCTTCTTCATCGATTCACCGGTATCTTTCTAATGACGCACCCAAATTCCACTCTTCTTCGTCTCCTACATCAGACTGCGATGTGGGCCGAGCGAAATTGCAGAAGATACACAACGAAATCTCGATCGGGAAGCAACCTCGGTCCAATTTCATGATCATCAAGCTCCGGAACTTCGCCTGCGCTACACACAGCAAACACACAACACAGAACTGAGGTTTTTCTCAGAAAATAATCTATGGAGGCCCAAAAGGCCCAATTTCTTTTATAGCAAATAGCCCACCATTCAACTTTATGATGTAAAAGGTGGATTGATTTTCTTGGTTATGACTTATGACAAGTTTTGAATAAGTGCTCCCAAGTCGCAGCATAGGCTCACCATTTCCACTTCCACTCTCCATAACTGAAACACACATATTAGTATTAGCTAGGCTAGGAGTGGTGGAAAACATACACAAACCGAAATATAAATTTGATCTAGCCAGAAAGCTTATTCAAAAAAAGAAGAAGGTATATTACCACTCTCGGACTCTCCTTGTTTTTCCCTTGAAACATAAAGCATAATAACGAGTGTGTTGATGAATAAAAGACATATAATATTTGGTAGAATTACGACTATTGATATGCCGACCACTGATTTGACCGGGACCGACCAAATGTGGGATGGGGATTAATTGGCTACCAAATCAAACTATAGGGTGATAAATGCAATAAAGAAAACCAACAGAAGAGAGTAAAGAGAGGGGATAGAGAAGAGTAAGTGGGAAGAGATGGAGAGTGTATGGAGCAATTGATGAATTTACAAAGAAAATTAAACTTTGTTGGATTTGATATTTGTGTGGAGTCTTGAGTTGAATCAAAGATGGGGCCTTTTTTTGTTTCTCTTTCCTGCTTTTTCTTTGTTTTTTTGGATTTTTAGTTTCTAATCTCAGGAGGCTTTTTTATAATTTCCCCTCAATTTCTCCGTCCCTACTCTTTTGATCAGTTTCTACGAAAAGCACGAATCTTTAAACCCGGGCCTGTCTTTGTAATCGAGTGTTTTGTAACTCCATGAATTTGTGGTGAGATCCGGTGAGATAGATTCGCCATCTGGTTGCTGTAATTTTTTTTAATAAGGCAAAAGTTTAGATTACCCTTTGGGCGTATCCCTTTTTTGTGTGATATGGGTAACGTGAACGCGAGAGAAGAAGCGAATAGTAACAACGCATCTGCGGTAGAAGACGACGACTCTGAGATTTGCTCTCGTGAAGCCATGTCTGCTGCTTCCGACGGGAACCATGCCGCACCTCCTGAGCTCATGGGTCAATCCCCTCCTCACAGCCCTCGAGCCACCCAATCCCCTCTCATGTTCGCTCCTCAGGTTTTGTCCCTTTTCTCCGTTTCAGATTCACTTTCCTCTGTTATCTGAATCTCGAATCGGCGGGTTCGGAAATCGGAGGATGTAATAAAGATCTGAAATGCCAAAGTTTGTGTCTTTTTAAGGTTCCAGTGCTTCCACTGCAAAGACCAGATGAAATTCACATCCCAAATCCGTCGTGGATGCAATCGCCTTCTTCGTTGTATGAAGAGGCTTGTAACGAGCAAGGAATCCCAACGATGATCACTTGGTGCCACGGTGGAAAAGAAATCGCTGTGGAGGGATCATGGGATAACTGGAAGACAAGGTTTAGCTGAATGTTGTTAGATTAGTGGCTTCCTTTTATTCATTCAAATCGCTCATTGTTGTTGTGTTTTTTGGGCGTTTGATCAGAAGTCGGCTTCAGAGATCTGGGAAAGACTTCACAATAATGAAAGTGCTACCTTCAGGCGTCTATGAGTACAGGTTCATTGTGGATGGACAGTGGAGGCATGCCCCTGAGCTCCCCTTGGCTCGAGATGATGCTGGAAACACTTTCAACCTTTTGGATCTCCAGGTAAACTCCATCCTCTTTCCAGATTTCATATCCCTAATCAGCTTTCAAATCGGTTACTAGGTGGAGAAAATGGAACATTTAACGAGAGACTATTCGAACTGCATAACCAAGGTTGTAGGGAATGCAAAAGAGATCTATGTTGATTTATAGTTAAGCCAGCCTCTATAGGTCCTTTTCAATATTTGTGTCTGAAAACAGCAGAGATACTTTGATGTATGCAGGACTATGTTCCTGAAGACATTCAAAGCATATCTGGGTTTGAGCCTCCGCAATCTCCAGAGGCTAGTTACAGCAACTTGCTTCTGGGAGCTGAGGACTACTCGAAAGAACCGCCTGTGGTTCCACCGCACCTACAGATGACACTGCTGAACTTGCCGGCAGCCAATCCTGACATTCCATCTCCGCTGCCAAGGCCTCAGCATGTCATTCTCAATCATCTTTACATGCAGAAGGGCAAAAGTGGCCCCTCCGTGGTTGCCCTTGGTTCCACTCACCGCTTTCTAGCAAAGTATGTAACTGTGGTGCTCTACAAGTCCCTGCAGAGGTGAAAAGATGATAATTCCAAATGGGTAGCATGTGGAAACTCGACATGCTCCTATCTAATTTGGTGCTTAAAAAGTTAAAACTCATGGAAAATGAGTGAGGCTATAGGAAGGAGACATGCGAAGAAGAGTAATTGCAGGCAAAGTATTCCCTCGATACGCACGCGCGAATTTTGTTGTCTTTAAAGTTGTCAATAAGGTTTACCAACAGAATGAAGATGCAGTATTCAGTCAGTGTCAGTGTAATCTTTGGATTTGAAGACTTCATCATCTGTTTTTTCTTTAGCATAATTTAGAAAAGAAGAATGCAGGAACAACTTCACTTGTAAAACCGGCAAATCTTTCTTTTTTATTGGTTTTGTTTTGGGGCTTTCAAGTTTTCACAACAAGTTGTCACCTGCCAGTCTTAAATTATTGTTTGGCTTTCAAATCTAAAAAAGTCATGTGTGACTGTGACAGATGATGATATGCTTCTGCAACTTGTGTAACAAAGCATCTGCAGATCACATGTATATCGGTGAAAAGCAAACAGAAGATGACAGATGTCTTAATGGGCATCAACGCAAAGCCCTTCTCCAATTAATACTCCATAATCCCAATTCTCAAATCTAAAGCAGAGTTTATTGCATTCTGATGGCCACTATCTAGCAGTAGAAAAGGCTGTACAGAAAGAAGCAATAATAGGAATTGCAAAACATGTCGTTTATATGTTTGAATCTAATAATCAAGTTCCTGAATTTAGAAAACGGGACAGCCTTTGGCTCTGATTCCAGGAGCCGTGGGGCAGGAGGCAAGAGGGCAGTGGTCTACTTCAGTACCCCACCATTTGAGGTCGTGTCCAGCATTCTGCAGGGCGAAGAACAAGAGCACCCCCATGAACGCAGTCCCTGCATCGAGCGCTGCAGAGAGAACGTAGTTGTACTTCTGCCACCATCTCTTGTGGTAATTGAACACAAAGTAGTTGAAGATGGTTCCTGTGACCAGCCAGCTAGCGATGTTGGTTGGAGTGGCTGGAGGCATCCCTGCAAAGCCGTAGGAGATAACAGGAATGTTGATGAGAGGGATCCACTTCTTGTTTGGGAAGATCTTGCTCATCGCCCACACGGGAACAGGCAGGACAGCTCCGATGAGGAAGAGCCAGACAAGGTTACGGTACATGCCTCCTGCTCCAAACAGCCGTTTTGGTCCTATCAACCCCCAAATAACTGAAGCATCGAACGTCACTCTGTACTTGGGGCAAGTCCAGGGACTATTAGGGTGATCTCCTTCGATGTCGCAGATGTCTTGAATGCTCTCCAGCATCCACCATGCCACTCCCAGATTCACCACACCAGCTACCACAGTGCCCACCAGCTGAGCTGTGTACATGCAGCGCGGTGGGATTTTCATGTAATGGCCAAGCTTAAGGTCTGCCAAGAATGAGAGAGCGTGGACTGTGCTGATTCGCCCGTAAATCTTGAAAATCAGGTTTGCAATGGGTTTTCCAGGCAGGATATAACCGATAATGAACTGCCCTATAATATCATACCCAGGTTGCTGCATTTTTAAGAAAAATAACACAGAGATATGAGCAGGTGTAATTGGAGGCCTCATCTTATGGGTGCATATATACAAAGCTAGTAATTAACCTGGTTTGTAGTTGCTTGAATGACACCAATAGGGAGAGTGACAATAAAGGCCAATGCAAAAGCAAAGAGCATTCCCCACCATGGAAGCTGCACTGACTCCTTCCACACAAAAGACATGAGGAGAGACATGGCTACACTTCCTACCAGCAACACGTAAAACCACCACTCAGGCACTTGTTTGTAGCTTTGCATCAATCTCCCATGGATGTCCAGCTTCACGGTCTTCACTGCAGACCAAGTCTGCCTCCATATGTCTCTGCACAAACACACCAAAGTGATTCTCATTCTCTTATCATACTGTCCTTAGCTAGTCAACAAAACTGAATGACAAACTAACAAACCTGCCGTTGAACAATGCGACATGAGTTAGTGTTGCAGTGAATCTCGCAAACCCAGATCCGATGGAGAGTGCGAAAAGAGGGCTGAGGTAAAGCTTCCCGTAATTGTTATAGGCACCAATATCCAGATCAAACTGTGGGGTCAAGATCTTGGTTGTGTCATACTTCTGGCCACTGGAAGTGAAAAGCTGATTGGAGAAAATAGGGAACTTTCTGGCGTCGAAAGTGTCGAACTTCCAGTAACAAACAGGGACGATGATGTATATGAACATGATGAAACCGACACCAACGTTGAGGATAGAGGACCAAGGAGCCACCAAGGGACTTCCATGGTAAGCAGAGATGCCAGCCCAGTCTAGAGTAAAGGCTCCAACGCCAAGGCCATGGTAGCCTGAACCAATCTGCTGAGCCGTAATGCTTTGTGGCCAAGCCCAACACACCCATGAGAAGAAGGTCAAGATTGGAAATAGATACCCTGGAAGTGCGTAGTAAAGAAAGCTAGCACCAAGAGCCACTAAAAAGAACTGCATCCTCGTCAAGCCTTTCGACTTGTTTTCCTTCTCGTGCAACGCTCTGAACAAAGAGAGAAAATCAACAGAATCAAACTTCAGGGTTCTTAAGTCGTTGATGAACAAAAGGAATTCGCTTTCGCATTGCAGCTAACTGAGATTGGATTAAAACCTGAAGAGAGAAACTTGAGCGAGATTGGAAGGCCACCACATGTCGACAGGATCAACAAGGTACCTCCTCAGAATTCCGGCCCAGCCGTAACCCAAAATCTACAAAATTCATTCGTCAATTAACAGAATTTTTACGAGTTTTGAAATTGTAATAGAGAGAGAAAGGAACCTGAGTGGTCAAGACGATGAAGAGACCGCAGATGAAGGTAAGGCTCTGTTTATAGTAAGCCTTCATGACGGTGATGGCTCCAATGGAGTAAGCATCACCACCACCGTAAGAGACGCCACAGTTGGCGAAGATGGTGATAATGACGTGCTCCTTGATGTTGAAAGGGCCTGGATTGAGGCTAAATTCCCATCCCATAAGGTTGTGGGAAGTGGTGGGAAGAGTCCGAGCCATGAACTTTCCAATGGGCAAGACAGCGATTTGCATAAGAATGGCGGAGATAGTGAGTGGCTGCGTACGGTAGGTGAAGAAAGTGTTGAGAAAGATGAGGAGGACGCAAGACGATAGACCCAAGAACCAAGCCCTGAATGTCATCACCGGTAAAGTTGGATCGTCCGTCTCAGGCACCACAAGAGCCACTTCCTCCACCGGACAACGCTCGTGCTCGTGCTCGTGCCCATTGTTATCATTATTAGCCTTCTCGGCGTCCATTTTTCTTTCTCTATGAAGTACCTGACAAAGTTGCGTCGTCTTGTTTATATAACCAAAGGACAGAGACAAGGAAACGACTTGCAAGAAGAGAAATTTAAGTGATGCTCTTGAAAATTACAGCTTTGCCCCCTTTTTTCCGCCTCCTATACGTTAGTTTATCCACGTGTCACCCTTCAGGCATACCCATGTGAAATCTTTGTCAAATAATAATTAAATAATTACATTAAGTTCAGAAGAATATTTTATTTACAAACATTATTGGAGTCAATCAGTCAAATCATTCAAATTTTAGTACGAATTCAAATATGAGTGGTCACGAAACAGAAACAAGATAGATAGGAGTATGGTAAAAAGGAAAAATAAAATAAATTAAGGAGGATGAATTTTTATAAGACACATTGGGAGGTAGAAAATGGCTGCTTACCATATTTTTCCACGCGTGTGAGTCGCACGTGTCGTTAGGGGTCTGACACACTCATATCTCTGTCTAGATGAAAGCTTGTCTCGTGTGGGCCCCGTTTTTGACACTCGACTGGGACGTTACGTTCCACGTTTACCAACGCCGTCAGAATTAACCCTGGAGAAATAGGCAGGTCGAGGTGAACCGCCGTTAGTTTCTGACGGACGCTGTGCCTCGTAGGCGTGTGAAGCTCGTGGTGAGCGCAGAACAAAACTGAATCCACGTGCCAATCATGCTAACGTGGCAGCGTGACACGTGGACACGATCGAGTAGATTTAGTCCTTTGAATATGCTTTTGACCTTTTTTTGCACTTTCTATTGGTTGTCCGTGAAGACTAAAGAGTCAATGAAACAGTGATTTGAAGAAACGACGGCAAATAATATTATTGTATTTAAATTTTTAAAAAAAAATAATGGGTTAAGATCTATTCTTAGGAAGTGGAATAAAGATGAATAAAAAAAACTTTAATATAAAAGAAATGTTATAATATTATCGATTAGAGCAATAAGGCTCTACGTTCAATGGTTTTGTTAGTTAGAAAAGCGACCTGAATTGTCTAAGAAAAATTGTTTTGGTTTTCGACCGTGATATTGTAAGAGAAAAAGAACAAAAATCTATATTACTTGGATAACAAAGGTAACAATAAAACATATTTCACTTGTAAAACCTTTATGAACAATGATAATAACATGCATGAATCTCTCTCATGGTTTAAAATAGGCTGAGAAAAACAATTAACAAAGTTTCTTCTTTAAGCTGATTGGTGAGACTTGAGAGTCTAGGGGAGACCCCAAAAATGTCAAGCTCTATAATTACTAAAAGGCTAGTTCTTGTTTCTTTCTTTCTGTTTCAAGGAATATAAATTGGAAATGATCGATGGTAAGAGAGAACGTTGTAGAGACCACCACACCAACTTGGTAAATATGATTCTTGAGTAGTTTTGAAGCAATGAATTTGGATTTGTGAGATTGACAAATCACACAATCCCCAACACTATATTCTCCCTTTTTCTTCCACACAGAAAACGACACTTCCTTATTGGTAAATATCCCTTTATTCTCTTAAACCCTAAAAAAGCCCCTTTTTATATTTCTTCGTCTTTCTCTTCCTTTTCCTTATTATTACATAAAATCAAACAAACACAATAGTTACATTGTAGTTCACGAACCGTAAATCATTGAATAATCATGCACCACGAATTCACACAGCAATCATTTCATTTGGACCGTTTATACATTTCTCATATAGGCAAAAAGCGAACGAGACATTACCATGCGGGCCTGGTTTGCTTCTACATCGACCAAAACGAATTCCTTCTATTCCATTCACATTTTCATGTCTCAAGTGCTTGTCGTTCTCGGACCAACTTCACATATTTACTAAACATGTATATAGTTAGATACTTCGATGATCTTGAGTTTTAAGATGCGAAAGATTAAATGTTGATGGGGTTGACTGGTGAAACAAAATGATAATTTCTTTTTGTGTGGTAAAAGATGGTGGTACGTTAAATCATATATAAAATTAAAATATTTGTAAAATAAACGTAGAAGATATGCTATTTAAACTATCTAATTCACTTAAACTTTCAAAAACGTTTTAGATTAAATTAATATATACATAAACACTACCCACCTTTTTACCACCACAAAATCATGATAATATCAAACCATGGATATTAAACTTTGGCCCGGGTTTTTTTACCGCTATTTTTTTAGCATCTCACTGAATAATTACATACAAAACGGTACACCGTTACGAACAAAATCCGTGACGTGTGAATGGATAGAGATAGCGTTGAGCGTCGTACATGTCTCGGAGCCACACAAAGTAGAAGGATATATCTTCCCAATCACATCAAAAGGACAGAATCTTATCAAAGTCTTCCTGACTTTTGAGTTGCAATTGGGACCGACCAGCTTTCCAATCTCTTTGTTAATTTTTCTCTTTGAATTTTCAGCAGAGACAACACTCTGTTTTGTGTCTTTCTGTGTGTCTTTTTCAGTATAATATATTCTTGTCAATTTACATCACCTAAATCGCACTTTGACACATAACATTCTCTAGATCTATATAGCAAATAATTGATATTATACAGGGCATTGCAGTCGAAAACGTATACTAACTAAACAGCTAAAAAATGTCCACAAATTAAACACCTGAAAATAGCAGCAGATTTGTATACAGGCACAGAGATAATAGTTTCAAATTTGACATAAGAGAGCAAGCGTTGGGGTATGAGGTGCATCATAATTAGCATAGCCCGTTTGGTACTCAAAATGCCACTTTTTGATAGGCATGATCGTCACTGAAGAAAAAAACAAATTGTTAGAAAATATAAAAATAAAATGAGTTTTTAATTTTGATATTAAGGGAAGGCATTTTAACCGAACCAACTGAAACCAAACCTAACCAGAGCCTATGTGCAACCCGTTTAGTTAACCTTTTCTTCAACTTGATGGGTTTAATTTGGTCCCGTTTAAGCACTAGCTCTCGTTTACGTTTGCAATATTTTCTCAATTTTGGTCCGTTTGAGCTTAAACCCGCCGGGGCCAGACTAGTCGCTGTTAAAGTTTCAAGTTTGCTTTGTTAAATGTCAACAACATTGTAATATCAATGAAAATGGTTGATGAAATTACCACATCTTCTTCGTCATCTCTTGGTATGTATCTTCTACTCTTTCATCTCTAATTAGATCATCAATGTTTTTTTTTTCATGAATCATGCGTAGGCAACCAAGATTTGAAATTGTGGTTGAATTTGCTACCGTTTCTTAATGGAGAATTGGGGGATTAGAACGGAGAATCCATCTTTCAAAGTAAATCTCTAACTGAAGATTTGAATTTCAAGTCACGGAAAAGGCTAACGAAAAGAAATTGAACTAATTTTCCTAAACAAGAAAACTTTGTCGATCTCTTAAATCTTTTGATTCAAATCTTTGTCGCAGCTTTGGCATCCATGTGGAGAATATTTAGCATTGATTCTTCATAAAGATATGCCAGCCCCTTTACTATCCTTAGGCTTATTTCAGTATTGCTGGCCAGTCCAAACTAAAGTTAGGTTTGTTAGGACTTATATTAAGAAAAATGCATGTTAGTTATGAAGGTAATTGAAATCATATAGAGAAAATCTCTTATTCGCACACCAGAACCAAGTCCTTTGAGTATTCCTACACTATACAATTAAAGATTCCGCCTTCAACTACATCAAAAATATGAAAACGTAACGCGCCATCACATTATCTAATGGATATTAGTACTCTCAGATTTTTTTAAAAATTAATAGAAAAATATTTGAGAAATATTGGTGCTGGCTCTTTTCACTAACTTGGTTCATTTTAGATTCATAATGTGTGTGGTTTGGGTATGTGGGTTAGTATTATTAGAATTGGCTATTGTATAAAACAATCGGGCCATGTTGCCTCTTTTAATTTAAGGCAAAAATATATACACTAAGGATACCGACTAACGAACATACCCGACGGGTTGCTAAACTCCTACAAATTGAAAAATAAGATGAGTTCTTTTTACATAGACAAACAATGTCTTCAAAAGAATGTGAAACGGCCCATTAGACTTAGAGATAAGAAGATGGGGGTTTCTTATCAGAGATAGAGAGTCCAATAAGAGTATTGTTTTTGTATTTAATATTGACATTAGGTCCCCCATCTATTTAAAAACTCATATATACCAATATTCATCATAATTCTTACGTCTTTTTCAGTTGAGCTTTGAACAAAAAACAAAAGGCCCATTTGTTAGTCTTTTATTCTACCGACTAAATCCGCATGTGACGAATCTTCCAGCTCTTTCTTTTGTTGTTTTCTCTCCTTCTATCTTCTTCTTACGTATGAAGAATTGATGATGATGATGATTGTTCTATTTGTTTGTTAGTGATATATTATAAGCTAGACATATAAATTTATGTCTCTCTCCCTATTTGTGTAAATAGATGATTACAAAGCATGTGATGTGGTACTGTGGAAGTTGGAGTGGTTGTTTAATAGAGCTGGTGAAACACTTACAAAGATTCTCTACCATTTAACAACAAAAAAAGAAAAAAAAAGCAAATCTATATTCAAAAAAAGAAGAAGAGAGTGAGACAAAGAGTTGCATTGAAGCGAGAATGATTGAATAGCCGACTCATTCCCCCATTCCTTCATTAATTAGTTTATTTTAACTTTTCGTGTTAAATGTATAAGACTTTAATGGCAACTATGAAAGTTAGAGATGACCAGTAAATATCATTTGGGAAAAGAAAGAAAGATTGGTTTAGGCAATTAATGGCAACTATGAAAGTTAGAGATGTGAAAAGGGATTTTTGATGATTCATTATTGTACTACCCTCTGCATTTCTTTCTTTTTGAAAAAATTAAAAATCATAAATAATACAGATATGAGATATGTAAGAGCAAAAAGAGATGACAAATTTTGATTAATCAAAATGGATGCCAACTATGAACACGTGTCACTGCACCATTGGTTAAGTCAGGTTGGAGTCAGTGTTATAAAAAGCGACACTTCTCACCACCACCCATCTCTCTCTCTCTTGAAGTAGACTCTAAGCCACCGTCAGATTTCAGATCTCAGATCTCAGCTCTCCATTCCAAGCCATGGCCGAGAAGGGCAAGGAAAAGGTTATTCTTCTCTTCTCTCTCTCTTCCTTCTTGTTTGTTTTTCTTTCCGTAGACAGAGAAAGTTGTGGTTTTTTATGTGGGTCATTTAGAAATTTACACCTTGTGGAGCTTTTGATACCACTTTTCTGCTAAGCTCTTGTTTTTAATTATTATCTTGTGGAGGTTTTTTGTATAGGTGGGTTATGTTTGTTTTGTGTGGATTAAAAAAAATGAGATTCAAATAAAAAAAGGTATACTTTCTGGAAGTTATGAGAAGAAGATCAGATTCTGTCTTTTTCCATTCTTGTGTCAGAGATCGAATCAGTTCTTCTCTCCCTTCCTTTTTTCTTTCCCAGTAATTAGATCTTTAGAAACGTCAAATCCAAAGTATATTGATCCGACTTCACCATGATTTAAAAAAAACTAAGGCAGAAGCTGAGGATTTTTAGCGATGTTGATATCCAAAAAACAGGTAACTATGATGAAGTTGAAGGTGGATCTTGATTGTGCCAAGTGTTACAAGAAGGTCAAGAAGGTTCTTTGCAAATTCCCTCGTGAGTTCCTTCGCTCTCTCTTTCTTTAAAATTAGTGAATTATTATTTGGTTTGATATGATTGGATTGGAGAGGAAATGGACTGAGTGGATGATGACTTGTGTGATTGGGAACAAGAGAAATAAGAGACCAATTGTTCGATGAAAAGTCCAACATGGTCATCATCAAGGTGGTTTGCTGCAGCCCTGAGAAGATCATGGACAAACTCTGCTCCAAAGGCGGCGGCTCTATCAAGACCATCGAGATCATCGAGCCACCCAAGCCGCCTCAGCCACAAGCTCAACCTCCTCAGAAGCCCAAAGATGCTCCCAAAGCCCCCGAGAAGCCCAAAGAGCCCGAGAAACCTAAAATGCCTGAAAAGCCCAAAGAGCCCGAGAAGCCCAAGGAACCTGAGAAGCCTAAGCAACCCGAAAAGCCCAAAGAACCCGAGAAGCCCCCGGCACCTAAGCCCGCGCCCGCGCCCGCTCCTGCCCCGAAGCAGCCGGGACCGCCACCACAGGCGGTGCCGATGATGCCGCAAGGGCAGCCCGTAGCGATGTGTTGCGGGCCCTACTACGACGGGTTTGGAGGTGGGCCATCGTTCAATGGATATGGAATGCCGCCGCCGCAACCGTACGAGTGCTACGGCCGGCCAGTCTACGATAGCTGGGGAGGAGGGCCACCACCTAATTACCGACAATGCCACGTCACCAGATGTGATTACTTCAGCGAAGAAAACCCACAAAGCTGCTCCATCATGTGATATCACTCATCCCTTTCTTACACACTCTCTCTTTCAAATCCTTAATTTTCTTCAATCTTTCTTTTTCTTATACAATTGATAATAAAAAAAAAAATATAGAGATGTTTACGTGTAATGTTGTGATACGAGAACAAATAAGGAAGGGAGGATCGTTTGTATTTTGTAAAATGGTACGTAGCCATTTCCGTTTGGTTGTCCATTTTGAAGCTGTAACTGTAAACATTAAAGAAAATTGTTTCATTTTCTTATATATAAACCAATAATAATATTATTTTGCTTTTATCAATCTACTTTCTGTGATGTGTTAGTGATTTAACACTTTTTTTTTCTTTCAAAAGAGTGTCGGTGGGATATTGGGTGTTACAAGTTTGTGATGCATCATGCATAAGGGGCTCTACATTTTAGTATTTTACACACACGAGTTTTTAATATCACGTGACGATTTCTTACCTTATTTTTATGAAGCTACCACTATGATTATTATTATTATGCCATATGAATATTCGTAGGAGAAAGTAGGTTATTATTTTATGTTTTTGGAAAATTAACTCTCAACACTATGTGATAAATTTTGTGTACAAACCAGAATACATGTCGGATTCTTAGAACACTAATTTAGTGTATTTTGATGATTCACCACCATTCAAATCAGAAATATGATCACAAGGTTTGGTCACATCGGTAATCGAAAACCGAGTTGTATCCATTAACTTGTTGAATAAACTACTTAGATGCCCGCAAGGTGGTAGGCTAGTGGTAGGGCGAGCATGGGTGAAAGGGTGAAACTCCCACACCCCAGGTTCGATTTCCCTCCTATGCTGTTATCAACACTTTGTTGGGAAGTCTGTCAGTTGGACCGAATGCCCAATTGGTTTACCTGGTAGTCAGAAATGTAGGCGGTCTGCCTACCCTTGGACATTAGTCGGAAAGCATCCCAAACTCGGCTCAGGCAGTGTGGTGGCCCTCCGGAGAGAAGTCCACTCTGTATCACTTCGGTATGTTCCTTCCGAGGCTGACCGGACAGCCGATCGGGTTCATAAAAAAATAAAAATAAACTACTTAGATTCCAAATTCTAGCTTTTATTTCCCATGGATTTCACATATATGCGATGAGAATCAGGCCTTGCGATAAAAGATTTCACAAAAGCATATAGAACTTTTAAAATCATAGGAAATGAGATAGTGGGCATTTATTATTTCGTCGTAAATCTATTTGGGCTCATGTGATAATTCCCAAACCCAATGCGCCATCGTCTATCGGAAAGTTAGTCGCACTACGCGGTGGGTATCAGCCAAAGAAACAGCACGCAGTTGCCTACAGGAACACTAAAACAACACTATTTTCTTTCTTTTCCCTCTTTCTTCTTCTTCTTCTAGTTACTACAAAAAGTTGCATCGACTCACTTGTTGGATAAGGTCGAGGCTGCAACTGCGAAGAAGTAGCCTAAAAAATGTCATTTCATCTATGCTCCTCTCCTTCATCTCTTCTCCAGGACCCTCATCCTCTCTGCAATCTGCTCTCACTTTCTCCTAAATCCACTCCGAGGAGTTTCTTTTGCTTTTACAACCCCAATTCTTCTCCCTTCCACTCCAGAAACATTCTCCAAGTAAGCCATGTTTCAGTACAAGAGGCGGTTCCGCAGGAAACCCAGAGCGAAAAACCCACACTTGATGCGAATCCAGATGTGGGTTCCAAAAGCTACGTCTGGGTGAATCCCAAAAGCCCTCGAGCTTCTCAGCTCCGTGGAAAGTCATACGATTCGAGGTATTCTTCTCTTGTCAAACTAGCCCAGTCTCTTGACGCATGTGCGCCAAACGAGGTTGATGTTTGCGATGTAATTACTGGGTTTGGTGGTAAGCTGTTTGAGCAAGATGCTGTTGTTACCCTCAATAACATGACAAACCCAGAAACTGCGCCTCTTGTGTTGAACAATCTCCTGGAGACGCTGAAACCGAGCAGGGAAGTGATTCTCTACAATGTCACCATGAAGGTGTTCAGGAAATGCAAGGATCTCGAGAAATCGGAGAAGCTGTTCGGCGAAATGCTTGAGAGAGGGGTCAAGCCGGACAATGCAACCTTCACAACACTGATCAGCTGTGCTAGGCAGTGTGGTTTACCTAAGAGAGCTGTTGAGTGGTTTGAGAAAATGCCTCTCTTTGGGTGTGAGCCTGATAATGTCACTTTGGCAGCTATGATCGATGCTTATGGGCGTGCTGGTAATGTTGAGATGGCCTTTAGCTTGTATGACCGTGCTAGGACTGAGAAATGGCGCATTGACCCTGTTACCTTTTCAACTTTGATTAGGATATATGGTTATTCTGGAAACTATGATGGGTGTCTCAATATCTATGAAGAGATGAAGTCTCTTGGGGTGAAACCAAATCTGGTTATTTACAATAGGCTGTTAGATTCTATGGGTAAAGCCAAGAGGCCTTGGCAGGCCAAAATAATCCACAAGGATCTTATTAGCAATGGCTTTGAACCCAATTGGAGTACTTATGCTGCTCTTATTAGAGCCTATGGGAGAGCACGTTATGGCGACGATGCACTTGTTATCTACCGAGAGATGAAGGAAAAAGGATTTGAATTAACTGTGATTCTTTACAATACTCTCTTGTCCATGTGTGCTGATATCGGATATGTGGATGAGGCTTTTGAGATTTTTCAAGATATGAAGAGTTGTGGGACTTGTGATCCTGACAGCTGGACATTCTCTTCGCTAATCACTGTGTACTCTTGCTGTGGGAGGGTTTCAGAGGCTGAGGCAGCTCTGCTTCAAATGAGAGAAGCTGGTTTTGAGCCTACTCTTTTTGTTCTTACGTCAGTTATCCAATGTTATGGGAAAGCCAAACAGGTAGATGATGTTGTGAGGACATTCGATCAGGTCTTGGAACTGGGCATAACTCCGGACGACAGATTCTGTGGGTGCCTTCTGAATGTAATGACCCATACACCGAGGGAGGAAATTGGTAAACTCATTGGCTGTGTCGAGAAGGCTAAGCCAAAGCTTGGTCACGTGGTAAAGATGCTGGTCCAGGAGGAAAACTGCGAGGAAGGGGTGTTCAAGAAGGAAGCATCTGAGTTGATTGATTCCATCGGCTCTGATGTAAAGAAAGCATATTTGAATTGCTTGATTGATCTCTGTGTCAATCTCAATAAGTTGGAAAGAGCTTGTGAGATCCTACAACTGGGGCTGGAGTATGACATTTACTCCGGCCTCCAATCGAAATCTGCTACCCAATGGTCTTTACATCTTAAAAGTCTCTCTCTCGGGGCAGCCTTAACCGCTCTTCATGTTTGGATGAACGACTTATCAGAGGCGGCTCTGACATCCGGAGAAGAGTTCCCTCCGTTACTTGGAATCAACACTGGACATGGGAAACACAAATACTCAGACAAAGGTTTGGCAGCTGTTTTAGAGTCTCACTTAAAGGAGCTAAATGCTCCTTTCCATGAAGCCCCGGATAAGGTTGGCTGGTTTTTGACTACCAGTGTTGCGGCAAAGGCATGGTTGGAGTCTAGACGTTCATCTGGAGAAGTTTCTGCGTAGCTCTCGTCTTTGGTATGTCTATGTGGCTTTGAGTTTTATTCACTATTTAGCTTTATTTGTACCTATACCGGAATTTTCTGGATCAGGAAAGATTTTGTAATGCTAACAAACTCAGGGTTATATACATCTGAAACAATTTAGAGAGCGGTTTAAGTCTCCTTCTCCTTAGTTCATGGTCCACTCTTCTTTATCCTCCTATTGACTTTAATGATGCGGGGTGGCGATTTGACTTTGCCTCCTAAAAAGCATGCTCTATTGATTTATGTTTCATTTTACAAAGTAATATTGAAGACCCTGTTTGACATTTGCATGTGCAACAAGATATGTTTTTCAAGTGCTGCTACATTAGCTGACCGTAATAAAGAAAGAGTTAGTGGGCATGTGATGGTTTGCACGTTGGTCCAACAGCTGAATATAAAACTGTAGGAGTCTAGGAAGCATCATCACACCACTACGCATCATGGGAAATTGCATTCACACATTGCGCTGCAATCATGGAAGCAAAGTTAGAGATGTCTGGTTGGATGAGGAATCAACAGAGAAAGACAAGGAGTCACCTCAGGAGGTAGCTGAGCAGAAAACAGGGAGAAGGCGGTGCATAAAGATCACTCTGACAAGGAAGCAGCTCGAGCTGCTACTGCTGAAAAGTGCAGAGGGCGTTTCCTTTCAGCTCCCACAAGTCTCTGGGAGCTGCAAGCGGAAATGGAAGCCATCTTTGCCGACAATATTAGAGGTAGATAACTTATGATACTAGCTAGATGTGGCTTGATAGTCGTTTTGCTGTATAATTTTGGACCGCAAGCCTTGTAGATGAGTTGCAGGAGGAAACGGAAGGGAGAGAAGTTTGATAACAACTCGGTTTAGTAGTTGGATTATCTGTAAATTTTGTGGGCAGAATTTTTTTGACTGCTGAATCTGTAAAGTGTTCAACTTGCAGCTCTTTTTAATGGGTTTGTTTTTGAGAACCTATTAATGGAATTAGGAGTTTTTCTTTAAAATCTTTAATGTTAATCAATCACTAGTGTGGTAATGACAAACTGGAGTTTTATATAATACTAGTATATATAAAGAATAAAAAGTGGATGCCTTTCCATTGGATATGATGAAAAGGAAGAAACTTTGCAAAGCGATTCGATCCCTATTCCTTCATTATTCTCTTAAACAAAGTCTTTGTCTGGTAATCAAAATGAAGAAAAGAGACAAAACCCATTCCCTGGACAAAGGCATCTCCAATGCCTCATCATACATCAATCTTAAAATGACGATTATGTCCCTTCACATTCTCTAAACTGGGGGGTTATTCATGTCATTCCCTATAGAGTAATCATATGATTAATGGTAAACAAGGGAATCTTCACCAAGCACACAGCCACTGGAAAAGGACTTGAGAACTTGCGTTGATCAACAAAGCCAAAAGGTACCTACTTTGACATTAAAACCATCTCAAATCTCCTTCCTCATAAATTGCAAATCTTCATAGTTTTGGCTTCAACATCCTTCCTATTCTCTCTCTCTCTCTCTCTCTCTCTCTCCCTCCCCGAATTCGATCAACAGGAAATGGAGATTCAAGCAAGGCTAATGGAATACAAATTCCATTTCATGGCTGCAATCACTGTGAGCGTGATTGTGGCGTCCCTCGTGTACGCGGCACCCAGAATTCTGGACATATTAGCTTATTTCTGGCCTCTGTTTGCGTCAACGGCCGCCTTCTTGGCCATGGCAATCACCTTCGGTGGCTTTCAACAACTTTCAGAAGAAGGCACTGCCGAGGGAATCATGGAATACGTCGCTGGACGGCCTGAGGATTCCCGCAAATACGATTGAAATAACCGAATTCTCCATCTTTAAGAGCTTTACAATGTACATGATTTGGTGTATTTATGTCAAATAAAATGTCTTGTGCATTGCAGATTGGATTGTGTCAAAATCAAATAGATCAAAAGACATACATAAGCAGAGTATGTAACCTAATGGTTTGTACTAGTTGCACACAAAAAAACAGAGTATTAACGAAGAGAACAAACTTTATTTGTTGTTTGTTTGTTGGTCAATATCCGTAATCATAAGCAAATTCGTTGACACCAATCATGGCGGAGACAACTTGGGAGACGAGATAAAAGCTTCCACCTAAGATGATCAAAATGAGAATGGCGGAGATTGGGTTCTTGAGGAGTTCGAAGATAGGCTCAAAGACGGCGGAGAGAGCTCCGGTGCTGACGGTGAGAGCGTAAAGACCGTATCTTCTCACGTTGTCCCAAAACTCTTCCATCAAAGGACCTTCTGGACCCAAAGCCATCGCCTTTTCTGCATCCATTCCCAATACCCAAACCATCATCAAACCTACTGAGACACCACTCACCACAGCATATCTCCATTGCTGCTTCTCCAAACCCAAAGGTTGTGTCTTTTCAAGGCTTTTCATACTTTTCGCCGATAATCTTCTTCTGGCTGAGCCGCACCGAACGAGACATGATGTTCTGCTCCTTATGCTTGAGCTCGGAAACGCCTGAGCTGCTGCTAATGATCTGCTACTGCTCAAATGGAGGTGAGGATGCAGACAAGATATTTTCATTTTGGGGAGAGTCATCATCATCATCATCATCTCACTTCTTCCTTGCAGGAGTCTGATTCTTTCTTATATACTAAACATTTGGATTTGGATTGTGTGGCTCTCCTTTACCTTATCTCTTTTCTCACAAAGGGAAGAAAATTTGCGCGGATAAGTGAATCGTTTTTCTCTATTATATAAACTACAATTATAACAAGGTGTAATAAACAAAGGGTATGTCGACAAATAACCCAATAGAGCTCACACATACATATATGATACAACACAAGTCTTAGAGCTGAGCAATGCCCTTCTTCACAAGCATATCATAAACTCGGTCCACTTTGGTCGGATCAATCTTGAAAAGGCTATATGCATCCGATTTCTTCGTCACATTCCCTTTGAATATCTCATGTGACATCACTTGTTGCATCTGTAGATAAACCGGTGGAACCAACTTGGCCTCGCTGCACAGACGCTTCTCCTGCAAAAAAACAAAAAACTCTTCTTTTCAGTAACAATTAAACCCATCTCACACTGTTCCAAACTTCCACGTGTTCAGTATCACGACACTCACGGACTCAGACAGCAGTTGCGACTCCGTGAAACCAATCAGGTCTAAATCATTCAAATAGCTTGAAGATGCTTGCACAGGAGGTCTAGACCCCATTTCACCCGCAATTTGACCAAATTGACCGCTCTCTTTCCCTCTGTTAATCCCTTCTTCGTTCTCTCGCTTCCTCTTCCTCCCCAGATACCTCTCTGCTTCAGCCGTCGATCGACATCCTGCCACTTGAGCTTCCTGCTCCGCCCAATCCAACACCGTAAGCCACATCCAAACAACCAAACGCACAGTTTGAGAGTACCAATGTCCTTACCTTGAGATCTTTGAGCCGTTTCACCATGCGGTACTCGCTCACAACATTACGGAGTAGCTCGTCGTGCTCTTCTTTTGAATGAAAACGCATGAAAACGTCCAAACGTCGACACTGCACTTTCTCCTCCTGAGACAGGTCCTTCTCAAAGGGATTTGGGTACAACAGATTTCTTTCTATGATGAATTCCTTTCTACGTTTCCTCTCATCAAGCCTGCAAATATCAGACTCACCTGCATTAGCATGGGCGGTAAAAAAGAGGCGACTTTTTTTTCTCCTTGTGATCTTAAAACCTGTACCTTTTCGAATAGATACGCAACACACGCAGCTTCAGCTCATGTTCTTCAGGAGTATCGTTCTCTTTGAACTCCATCTCAGCCAAGAGCTGCTCAGCATCATTGTCATATTCAGGGTCGAACTCTTGTCTTTTGTGGTTGTAATTACTCAATTCAACCAAAGAGTTGTTTCCTGGGGCAACAGGTTTCTTTCCTCCAAAACTCCTGTCTGTATGAGACTCTGACCACAAAGCACATCAAAACATAGAAAAAGGGAGAAAATATCTACCAGTATAAGCAAAATGACAAATATTGGGCCTTTTTGTCAGATTTTTTAAAAATATGCTCGATCAAATTAGCTTCTTACTTACAAGACAATGATGATTCCATTTTCGAGATGGTGATCTGAATACAACTACTGGTGTAAGCTAGAGCAAGTAAATAACACAACGAGAAGCACACCTATATTCGAACCAGATATAACACACCAAGCAAAGGACTCACCTTTTTGTGTGTCTTCAACTCTGCGAGAAAATTGGACAAGAAATGAGAAAAATATAGGGGATCACTGTACAGTATCTGTGAAGAACGAGAGACATACTTGACTTTAGGAGGAGAAAACGGGTACTCTTCTTTCATGATCTGCTCTGCTGCCAAAGAAGAAGCCACATTAAATTCAGAATTAAGATAGTACACCTACAACGAAGAATCACACAACCATCAAGCAAAGTAGTGCAGACCTTTCTTATCTTCGACGCGTCCTTTTGCCATGGCTTGAAGTTCTTTTTTGTTCTTCCCTGCTACATGTGACATATCCTGGCAAATAAAAAGTTGCCCTTAGATTAATACATTACAAAAGGATAGAACTTATGTGGCAGATATATGTTATCAGATGGAAAGAGCATACTGGAAGTGGGAAAAATGGCGAGTTCAAATAAATGTTTTTGTAGTGCTCGAGACACTGTTCTTTACTCTTCGTTCCCACATGCTCTGCAACCTCTGCCCAGTTTCCCAAGCCATAAATTTCAAGTCCCTGAATTAAGAGATCACAAGAAATTACAGTTTTCCGAAAGAAACAGAAATTATTGGCCACATATACAATAAGAAGATCTTAAAAGGAGTAGTACCTCCAGGAGAAGCATTTCATCATCCGCACTCCAGTCCGGACAAATAAGTGGGAAAGTAAGATTTCCCTGACAAAGCAAATGAAATATATTTGGTTTTGATGGAATTCAACCAAAAGTTCACTGAGTCTAGACGATGAAAGTATAGAGAAAATTCGACTCTTTCTTGGTGAATCAAACTCTTTGCAAACTAACCATAACTCTGTACGCGTGATCACATTTGTGAGGAGTGATCTCTGCTCCAACAGACATACATTCTACACAGAGATCGAAATCGGGACAGACAGCACATTTGATCCTAATTTTACCGGTAATGTCTTTCTGGCAATAATCGCAGTTGTATTTCCCTCCTCCCTCGGTACCTGGAACTGTCTCCACACAAGAATAATGTTGAGTAAAAGAAGAATCTTGGCAGGAGAACAAAAAAAAGGCTTCATGAGTATATTTACCCATAGATGTAGACTCAAAGTTCTCCACATTAGCCGCATTTTTCTTTTTCCTCGTTCTGCAACAACGCACAATTACACAGATGAAGATAGGGAAGCGACTATAGCTACTGAAAGTTTCTAATTAGCCACGAATTTGAAGCAATTCTCATTGTCTCAACTAGAAATCAATGATTATTGCGTAACGCAGATTCAAAAAAGATTGCAATTCAATCAATTTCGAAAATTTGGAGGAAGAAGAAATTGGCAATTACAAAAGAGAAACCCACAAAAAACCCAAGAATCAGTTGCAAACCTCTGGGTAGGGTCTTCAAAATTGTGGAAATTTCCCCGAGAGCGACCCATTGATGAAACCGCACTTGGGTATATGCGAAACGAAAAGATGAACCCAACAAAGGTCGAGTAGAAAAGATCGAAGGGTACTTAGGGTTTCGCTAACAGTTCCGTAGAAGAAAGATCTAATCGGAATTCAACAACACTCGGTCGAAAATTGTCAGGTCGGATCTGTAATAATGATCGATGGTGGCCTGAGTTTCCGACCTGAGAAAAATCAGGGAAGTCGAAGAAAAGGAATTTCTATTTGTGTAAGCCACTCTGCTTTCAGATTTTTCGGATTACACAGTGATGCTTAATAGCATATGATTAATTTTAACTGCCTCTAAAACTATATAATATTTATACTGTACTTACTATTCTACTAATCCTAAACTTTATGTTAATTGCTAAATGGTATTGACAGAAAACTAGAAAAAATCTCTATGTGATAACTGTTAAACTAAAAAGAATGTATCACTCATATAGGGTTTCAAATATAGTGTTTCATATTTCATCGCTCAAAGCGTCACAAAGGAGAATATGATTCATTCCTATGTTGCCGAATCATATCCGGATTGGCTTCGAGGACTATTTGTTTGTTGGTGAGAAGGTTTCTACCTCTATTTGATGTTTGAACTTGGTAACCTGTTTTTTTGCTGCTTCCCCATTTTCTGTATAGTTGATTTCTGATTAGCTTCATGCGTTTCTGGAGTGTTGATTTTTGGTGAGTGGTGTTGTATTTTTTGGTTAATGTTTGCCCTTCCTTTTTGGCTAAACCCTTTGTAATTAACTTGATGCATGATATAAAATACCAGATGACAAAAATGAAAAAACTAGGCTAGCGTTTGTAATAACAAAAAAGAAAAAAAAACGTTTGCAATTAAAAAGGGAAGTCCTTTATTTAGATTCGATTCAACCCATTCTCAATTCTCACATCTTTCTTCTTTCTTCTTTCTTCGTCAATATCAGAAGAAGTCACAACAGATCTTAGTGGATCAAGCTCAGGTTTTGTCTTCTCTTGGGTCATTACTTTCTCGGCGATAGAAATTAAAGTGCAAAAAGGTCTTCGCTTCTACATCAGCAAAACCCTAAAATCGGTGTCCCAACAAGAACCACGTGATTCTCCCTCTTCCTCACGACGCCCATCTTCTATCTCCTTGTAAGCGGCGATTTCAACCCAATACCTTGATTTTGATGACTTTATGCATAATCTTTGATTATCCATTTCAATGAATGTTGTAGGAGAATCAATGGGTCACAAGTTTTGGGAGAATCAGGAAGATCGGGCGATGGTGGAATCCACCATAGGCTCCGAAGCTTGCGACTTTTTCATCTCATCGGCTTCTTCCAACACTGCCCTCACCAAGCTAGTCGCGCCGCCAAGTGATCCCAATCTGCAGCAAGGGCTACGTCACGTTGTTGAAGGCTCCGATTGGGATTATGCCCTTTTCTGGCTAGCTTCCAACGTTAATAGCTCCGATGGTTGTGTCTTGATCTGGGGAGACGGACATTGCCGTGTCAAAAAGGGAAATTCAGGAGAGGACTATTCGCAGCAAGATGAGACCAAGAGGCGTGTGCTTCGCAAGCTTCACTTGTCCTTTGTCGGTTCAGATGAGGATCATCGTCTGGTAAAATCAGGGGCTCTCACTGATCTCGACATGTTTTATCTGGCTTCTTTGTACTTTTCCTTTAGGTGTGATTCCACTAAGTACGGTCCTGCCGGAACCTATGTGTCTGGGAAGCCGCTCTGGGCTGCAGATTTGCCTAGCTGCTTGAGTTATTACAGGGTTAGGTCCTTCTTGGCCAGATCTGCGGGGTTCAAGACGGTCTTGTCTGTACCAGTGAATGCTGGAGTTGTGGAGCTTGGTTCCTTGAGACTGATTCCAGAAGATAAGAGTGTGATTGAGATGGTGAAATCTGTGTTTGGTGGATCTGACTTTGTTCAGGCTAAAGAAGCTCCCAAAATCTTTGGTCGACAGCTGAGCCTTGGCGGATTGAAACCACGGTCTATGAGTATAAATTTCTCCCCGAAGATGGAGGATGACTCTGGTTTCTCCTTGGAATCGTATGAGGTACAAGCCATTGGAGGTTCCAATCAAGTGTACGGTTATGAGCAAGGGAAAGACGAGGCATTGTATCTAACTGACGAGCAGAAGCCGAGGAAGAGAGGGAGAAAACCAGCAAACGGAAGAGAAGAGGCCTTAAACCATGTGGAAGCAGAGCGGCAGAGGAGGGAGAAGCTGAACCAGAGATTCTACGCATTGAGAGCTGTGGTGCCTAACATCTCCAAGATGGACAAGGCTTCGCTCCTTGCGGATGCGATCACATACATCACTGATATGCAGAAGAAAATAAGGGTATACGAAACAGAGAAGCAGATAATGAAGAGGAGGGAGAGTAATCAGATAACTCCAGCGGAGGTTGATTATCAACAGAGGCACGAGGACGCGGTGGTGAGGCTAAGCTGTCCGTTGGAAACTCATCCAGTTTCAAGGGTGATACAAACGTTGAGAGAGAATGAAGTCACGCCTCATGATTCGAACGTGGCCGTCACAGAGGAGGGTGTGGTTCATACATTCACTCTCCGGCCTCAGGGTGGCTGCACCGCTGAGCAGTTGAAGGACAAGCTCCTCGCCTCTCTCTCACAGTAACTGCTATTTAATATTGTAAAAGTGTTTGGGGTTGTATTAATGTACTGTTTTAAGCCAACCAAAGCAAACTCCAGAGATTAGTAGGAGAGTGTAATTGTACTTTTATGTAATGGTTAAATTTGTCTTTTAACATATTAAACTTTGAGCATGGAGCTTCGCACTCTAATCCTAATATAAAATACACAAAAATTAAACAGATCGAACCATCTTTGCTCCCTTCTCGGTCAAAATTTTTAACACCTACGGTTTGTCTACCAATTGTTGAGCTGCGCCGTAACGCTTTTCACGACCGGATGGTACTGAGTGTGCAAGTACTTCTTCGCCTTGTTGGAACCGGGCTCGTCAAGCCACTCCTCGTATAATCTGTTGGCTATGGGATTCTGATATGGATCTGCAACCAAAGCCTGGATCCAAAAAGTAAGGTTATATTATTAGCTTAGTTAAGAAAAAAGAATTATGAGACTGCAGAGGAGCTTACAGTATCAATCATATAAGTGGCTTCCAGTGAGTGGATCAGTTCTTTCTGAGATTGCCCTATCTTTGGCTTGATCTGCCCACCACCATTCAGGCAACCTGTTTAGATCAAGCATTTTGGGGAATCATTAATAATAACACAACAAACAAAGTTACTACTCCAACTAAGGTTTTCAAAGTAGAAGAGGAACCTGCAGGGCACGCCATAATCTCTACATACTGATAATCGCATTTGCGCGTTTTCACTCTCCGAACAATATTCTGAAGGTTCTGGAAACCGTAACACAGCGCGAACTTCAGCACTGTTTTACCTTCCAGCTTCAAGAGAAAATATAAAGAACATAAACAAAACCGAGGGGGATCAACGAGATAAAAAATTTAAACTGTTTATGACGTCTAGGAACTTACTTGAAGTGTTAATTCACGAAAATCAGAATTTCTGAGAGTTTTAAACCCAAGAGGACCTTCAATTGTTTGTCCGAATAATGCTTTTGCCGCATGTCTGAATATTGTTTCTGCGTAACCACCAGAACTCCCAGCTACACCATAAAGATGTCCTTCCTCAGTAACATTCGTCAGCCTGTTTATTTGCATGGAAAATGGAAAATATTTACTTCACATGAATTTATCACCCGGAAGCAGAGAAGAGCAAATAATGATCCTTCTTACAATCTGTCGAGTGGAGATTCCTCCAAATCTTTAAAGTCGACTCCTTTCAACTGCAAGACACATAATAATCCAGAACCAGATTCACATTTTCTGCAGGATGGAAGCAATATTACAATGAAAACAGGGTTTAATAATTTCTATCACCTTTATTAAATCCATAATTTCGCCACTTGTCAGCACAGAATCAACCTCGGTCAGCTTGAGGGCTCCATTATCATGTGCTCCATCTTCAAAGACGAAATCATCTCTCGCTGCCTCGAGCTTCTTATCGTAACAGGGCATCACAGTCACATGGTAAATCTCCTGCAGCCTAGTTCCATGAAATGGTCATCGATGAATCCGAAAATGTAGGAAAGCAACCAAATGATAACCAAAGTCTAAAGAGTACCACAGTACCTGAGTCCCAACGCTTGACACAGATGGTGTTTGATCGCAGCTCCAATAGTTTGCTGAGGACTCTTAACAGAAGAGACATACGGCAGAACAAATGAGCCAAGCTGCTTTTCAGCATAACATATCCAACCTTGATTCACGGAAAATTTTGCACATTACTCCCACATGATGTCACATTCGATTAAGTCGAACAAGTGAAATTGCTTACCAGGACAGGCGGAGGAAAGCACAGGGAGAGGGGGTTGAGAATTTTCACCATCTTCAGAACTAGCTAGCTTGTAACGGCTCACAAACTCATTACAAGCTTCAATAAGTACTAAGTCTCTGCTGCAGCTTGTATCAAACACAGCTTTAACTCCCAGAGACTTCAAAAACGTAGTTAGCTTCTTGAAAACCTGAAGAGGAGAGATATCATAGTGAACCGCAAGCGAGGCTCTCGACTGTGGAGAAAGGGACACGATCACGTCCTTGCTTTTGCTAAGGGCAGAGAGGAACTCGTCTAAGCTTTGCTTCTCAAGCATAACTGTCTCAGCCGATGTGATGCATCCACTGCATCGAAAATGGAAACACCATTACACTCTAAATTCTAGACTGGCTCAGGAGCAGTAAGTAAGAGAACTGACCTGCAAGCCAAGCAATCCTTGAGAGAAATTTTGACCGGTTCGCTCTGCTGTTTTTGGGCAATCACAACCTTCAGAAACAAAATCAGCACAGAGAACACTTTTAGCTGGTGAAGATATATATATATAGGCTTCATATCAAAAGAGGAAGCTAGTAATATCATTATTAGGTTGACAATGAAAGAGACTGAAGAAGTACTACTTGAAGAAGCAATGAAACTCAACCAGAAAGTGAAGCAATTTTGGGAAAGCATCGAAATTCGGACCTGGGGTCGATCAGGCTTCTTGTCGACGGATTTTTTTGTACCCTTGAGAGATATGACACAAGCTTGAGACGGAGCAATGAAATCGCTGAGATCTCCAAGCCTCAAAGTCGGTGAGAACTTCTCCGACATACCTAGTCGCTTTCTATCCAAAACTTACAATTCAAACTATGGAGGCGAAGAAACTAGCAAAACCAAAACAAACGGGGGCAACGTTTAGGAATTGGTATCGGAGAAGCTAAGGGTATCGGAAAATCAGAAGGGCGTCGAAGATGTTTTCTTCCTCTTGTGGTTCCAAGTTCCAACCTGGGTTCGATCAAAACGACGAACGCAAGAGAGAGAGATGATGTCAAAAAATACTCAAAACCTAAAAGGGTTTGAATAGTCAAAAACGTAAATGGCATAGTCGGCCTAATAATAATCCTATTGTGGAGGGACCTAAATATAAATGTTTTTTTTTCACATAGAAGCAATATAGTAGGTCGGTGTAAAAGAGACACATGTGTTTTTTTTTCTTTTATAGAACTAGACCGAAATTCAGACTAATAATCGAAATCTATAAAATTGTTTTTGCCATCAACAATGGATGCTTGTAAATGGTGAGATTCGAATCCTGGCCATAACACAATGACTATGAGGAAGAGGAGTTGTTTTGCGCGATAATAACCTTAAACTACTCAATAGGAACAGGATATGCTCTTCCCTAAAAGGCTAAAAGCACACATTTTTGTCACAGAGAACATCATCATCTTAAACAAGGAAGAAGAAGAAGAAGAAGAAGATTTACCAAGCAAAAAGAAGAACAAGAGCCTACACTTTTTTCACTTTTTTTTTGTGTTTCTTAACAATAACATTCAACACTACTAAAGCCAAACACTTCACCGCGACGAGGTTTGGCGGGTTTTGGTGGCACCGTACAAGCGGAAGAGACTAAAGGCGGAAATGCAGGAGACGATAACCATAGCAATGGAGGCAAACAAGGCGCTCGCGACTCCTCCACCCATTCGGTTGCAGAACTTGCCATACATATTGCACACCTTCATCCACTGCAGCTTTTCCTCTCCTTCCTTTCCAATCACACCAGACTCTGCTGCTGCTGCTATTGCCGCCACACTCATGTACGCCATCGCCTACACCATTATCATTGCAAGTTAGGATTCTTAAATGCCAACAAGACCTCGTCTCATAGATTCAATTTTGAATACAAAACAAGCAACATTCCTACCTAAGTATATTCAATTCGTCTCCCACCAAACACATTAAATGCTTCTAGACTTTTCAACATAGCAACCCTATTTTTCTCTCTAATTTTGACCCGAGCCGACCATTTAGAGATCAAAATGACAAAGCCAAACCCACAAATTTCAAACATAATTCACTAATTTTGGCAACAACAAAATGTGTGGAGAAACACAGCCTAGACTAGACTCACCTGATCGCCGGAGAAAATGACCCAAGCCAGGGGCTTGCTGAACAAAACGCTTCCTTTCATCGTACCCACCACACAACGAACTGATTGCAACAATGAATAAACAACAGCTATCCCATTGGCGACCACCAAGAACCTGCATCCCACAAGAACAAACAAAAAAGTTGCAAAATTTACCAATCTCTCTCAAGTGAAATGGTGTTGGATTACGAAATTGAAAAAAGGGGGTTTTTGTTGATGAGCTAACACAAGCGCCTTCATGTCGGTGTACTTGGCTCTCTTCTCAATTGTGAAGATTTGCTTGACTTGAGTGTCTGTAACAACCACAATAAGCGCGAGGAGAGAGAGGACAGTCACGGAACACCGTAAGAGCAGCTCCGTTAGCCTCAGTCTCCGATCAATCAGCTTCATCTTGCTTCCGTGGTAGACGGCCACGTTTCCGGGACTGATTCCGACCCCTAAATAACTCATTTTATACCCTTAAAAATCAGATTTTGGACACTACCAGAGTCCGTAGAGAGTGTGAGAGAAAAAGACCAGTTGGGTTGGGTTAGGGGTTGAGCCTTTAAATAGAGGAACTCAATGTCCCACGTTATTTTATAGAAAAAGCTTCATGCTTTAACTTCACATCTCTTGGGTCCCTATTCCTTGATTGATATCACCAAATTAAGGTTGTGTTAAAAAAAATATAAGTTTGCGAATAGATTTTTTAAGCCTTGCATAATCTCTGTTTGTCGTAACTTGTGATTGAGGCACAGAACAGAAACATAGTCCCTAAACCTGCCAAGTGGTAGAAAAGCTCTTGTGGGCGTTATTACGTATTTAGAGATGCATTAAATTGAAAATGTGGGTTCTCATCACAAAACCCAAAACACATTTTCTAATTAAAATGTAGGTTTTGGGCATTTAAGGCACCCCTATTAAGATGAAAGTGAAATATCACAATGACCTTTAGGATTAGTTAGATTACGATGCTCCATATTTGTCTTTTAATGTTCTAGGAAAGTGTAATAAAACACTAAAGAAGAAGAAGTAGAAGAGAAGATTGATATCCCGAGGAGATTTTTGAATTATAGAGATGGGACTTTGGATGCCCACACACACATACACATACAGACATACACACTATTAAATGAACACCATTTCTCTAATCTTCTAATTTATTGCACTTCCCATCTCCCAATTAGCTTCGAAATAAACCCCCCCTTTTTCGTTAGCTAAATCTTTCACCATTCTAATTTAACCAGTGGACCAACACCATTTGACTTTTGCAACGAAGATTTAAAGAGATAAATTGTAAATGATGAAGGGTTTGACACAAATTGATTGCTAAGAATTTTACATTAACCCTCTAATGAGAAATGAGGTGGATGGAAGTGGATATTATAACCCCATTTTTTTTTAATATTTTGTTTTCACCTGTTTTTTATTTATTCTCCAGTAACATATTGAAACATCTTAATGAACCACATGCATTGCATCGTTCTAAATAAGTACCACGCGTCTTTTGATTATCCAAAGTCGTTGTTCATAGATAACAAAAAAATTGACAACACGTAGAGGATGGAGACTATGTGCTGTGCTGTGCTGTATAGCTCTCATATTTGGCCAATGCCCAACTATGAAAACCGAACCACTTTTTATTGGTAAAATCCAACAAAATCCGGAGAATAAGATTCATATAATGTACAAAAATTGTTAAGGTAGATGAGGAAAAAACAAAAGAACAATTTTGTCACAAGTGTTTCCTAAAAGGCTACAACTTTAAACTCAACAAATTAATCTCCACTCTCTTCAGGACTGTGATTTAGAACTCCACGAACCTACACATGTATTTGCTCACTCTGGTTGAGAGTATCAGCCACGGTATGATCCCAACCTGCATTTTGACACAACCAACACTCTCAGTCACAACAGCCCAAAGAAATGGATTGAGAATCAAGAGAAGTAGGAACTTACCATCACATGGCCAGTCAAGTGACCTCCTGTTCCCCAAGATAACAAAGTCCCTGAGAAGCACACCAAATTCAGTTTTTTTAACCTATGTTGTACCAAAGCCAGCTTCACCAGTAAATCTAACTACTCACCAAAGGGTTGAACAAGTTGCTTAGCAATAATGGCAATTGGAGTCCTCCAGAACCACAATACCAAGACTAGGTATACCACAACCTAGAGACAAAGTTCTTAGCACATCTCAATTAAGAACTTCAAAAAAAAAGAAGCTTAAAACACACTACTTAAGTTACCTTTGAAGCAAGCAGAACCTTTCCATACAGATCGTATGACAGCTTAATTTCTTTGTTATGCTGCTCCAGATCTGAATATCAAAACTAGCATTAACAGATGCACACATATACAAGACCAAAAAGATGCAATGCTCTGGTAGGTGTATATCTGCTACCAGATTGTATTCATTTCAACCAACTGTTGCATCATATTTCTGAATCTCTAGAAACTCTATGCTCAACTAAGCAATCAATCAATGTAGAGCTAATATGTACGCATACTCACATTGTGCAAGTTCTTTCTCTTTAGTAGCTGCCGATCTCCTAAGTTTTGCCGCTTGCGCAAATGTGGCTGGCCTGCTAGTGAATCGATAGATAAATCTCTGACCAACAAAAACTCACATAGATTTTTTTTTCAATAAATATGACTACAAACTGCTTACTGAGACAATCCACTGGCCTCTCTCAAAAGCTGCTTAATTTCGGATCGTAGCTCTGCTTCTCTTGTGTTCCTCGACCCTTTCTGGATAAATTATCAGAGGAAGGGAATTTATATGGGATTACTCGAGTGGATATGAAAATGCCAAAAAGTTTTAAACTTTTATTACCTTCTTCAATTGGTCGAGCCACTTAGATAGCAACTGGAAGACGACGACGACGAAGAAGGTCAAAGGAGCAGCAAGAAAGCCGCGATCTTGTATCAAATTCTCTCCTTCCATTAACCCTTGTACTGATTACTGATTCTGATGTACTATAGCAATCCGCTAAACCCAAAATTGAACAATACAAACTCAATAGCGTTCAAATGTTTCTAATAAACAGTGACATCTCCTTAATCTTATATTTCAAATTCGCAAAACAGAAACCCTAATTGGATCCGTCAAATTCTGGATAAACAGATCATCTGATCTATGGATTGCACAACGAGGAAGAAAAGATTTTGAGTGCAGATAGAACGAGATCCTTGTGAATGAATTCTGTGATCAATCGGAACTTACACTCTCCGTCGAAGATTCCAAGAATTTCAAGCCTTCAAGCGGAGGAGCTCGTACATGATAGATACGGGTTAACGTCTAAAATTGGATGATCACTATATTAAATGAGGTGTGAAAACACTTCACATTTATTTTCAGAGTTTTAAAAGACTAATATGCAATTAATAAAAGTCTCATCTGAATCATTGGTTTTGTTTTAATCTAGAACGTCGATCTTAAATTTTGGTATATAATTAATCGGAAATTTTC
>OVAY01000455.1:0-58897 GCA_900406395.1 Kernera saxatilis
ATCAAAATATTTTTTTTTAAACTACCACAACTATACTTTTGTTTTTAAAAATACCACAAAAATAAAATCAATTTTTAAAAGTTTAAAATTTAATTTTTTTATTTAGATTCACTAATTTGGATTTAGAATTTAGTTTTGAGGGATTAGGATTTAGTTTTGGGAGTTTAAGATTTAGTTTTAAAGGTTTAAAGTTAATTTTTAGTTTTGTAGTATTTTTTAAATTAACTGTGATATTTAAAAAAAAAAAAAATTGCTATAATAATTTTAGAAACAAAACTACAAATATTTTACTCGTATTTTTATGGTAGGTTTGAGAATTGTCAAAAAAAAAAATGATAATTACAATTTGCTTTGGGCAGCCATCGGGAGACTCGAGAAATCATCCAACCACCAAGAACCGATCACGTCACGTGATCTATACGGCGTCGTATTTTCCTCGTGAATATTTTCTCGGATCTTAGCTTTTTTTTTTCAAAAATGTTGGAGAAAAAACTAGTCAAACAAAAATTATGTCGGAGAAATCTCTTAAACTGATAAAAACACACACACACATTACACTTGTATACATACACACACATAATACGTTTTTTACTGTAGTAGAAAATTTCTCTGATTTTGTTATCTTTAGTAGATTAATCTTAAATTAAAAGAACTTTATACATTTTTTTTTTGGCTAAAAAGAACTTTATACATATTTTAATCGCAAGTTGTGACTTTTTTACTTTTTGTTTTTTGTCACCATCTTTTATGACGGATCCGCATCGTTTCGTTTGACTTAAGAAGGAATATTTACAAAAGGAATACGATCACCAGTTGGAAAATCAAATATCTAAATGTCATTGACGATTTGCCGATCTCTTGTAACAAAATCCGTTCACATCTCACAACAAAAATTTTGGAAAGAAAACGTACACCTGGAAATAAATTATTATTGAACTTATAGATCAAAGCTATATTGTATCCACATGTGTCCTACGGAATTAAAGATCTGTATCCTTTGTCGGCGGCCAGAAGCATGTTTAAGATTCATACTTGATAGTTGATACCAAAAAACGTATACAAAATTAACGAGTTTTGAGATAATATTAAACTGAATGATGAATTTATGCTATAAAAAAATTTGCTGCAGATTTTCCCTCTAATTATATAAGTGACAATAATTAAGTTTAGATATCGGCCACAGTACTACCATATATATATAACGAAAAAATGTCTACAGATGTTCTTCTAATGAGATTTTTCTCGTTTAATTTGTATATAAATCTTTGACCAACAAAATAAAATGAAACTTGTATATAAACACATGTTTCCCACGTATATATATATATATATATATATATATGTATATTTATAATACAAAGATTTCCATACGTATATGTATAGACCAACATATACTTTAGGGCATCTTTATTGGTGAGATACTCAATGGATATCTCATCAATTTAATATTAATAATTTTAATATATTTTATTTTAAAAAACTTTTAGTATATTTATATGTTCATTGGTGAGATACTCACAAAGTTTTTCATTTAACATAATTATAATTCTTTTAATATAATTTTAATCTTTTTAAAATATGTTAGTTTTAAAACTTATATATATTTAATAAAATGTCATAAAAAATTAGTATTCAAAATCTCAGATTTTTATTTAAATATTAGTGTATTAATCTTAATTAATATCAATTAAAATTAATATTAAAATATAATTTTAATTCATGCATAATGGAACTTGATAGATAGATAATTTAATTTTATGAATTTTAAAAAATATTACAATAAAAAATAATAACATATAAACTATTTAAATAATCTTTAAAATTATAGGATATTTGATTTATTAAAAATAAATATGAACCAATGATAGAGAAGCATGTGTCTATTAAGAGGGGTTCTCATGAATTTCTTAAAGGTTCTAAATTTAGAACCGATTCTCACTCTCTCTCTTTTTTTATTTTCTTTTTTCTTTTTTTAAATATAAAAAAATTAACAAGATACCATTGAAAAACTTCAAATGGAAATGCTCTTACATGCACACATGTTTTGAGGCTCAAACACATGCCCGCGTTGTCATGTTGTCATTGCACGCTATCTTAATATTATTCTTCTTCTAGCATCAAACTATTAATTTTGCACCCAAAAAAAAAAAAAAAAACATCAAACTATTAATGTAGAGTTTTCTGATATCTCACTTGTGGGTCCAGATTATAGATCTTGGAAAGAGCGTTCAGGAAATTTGACCTCTGAGTATCCTACATAATGTGATAAAAAACGATTAGAAATAACTGAGACACGAATGTGATGTTTGTGGAAGGCACTCAAACGTAAGTAAGCTAATGGAAAAAGTTGGAAAACATAAAATTTCAAAATAGTAGAACTATATCATGTTAATTAACAAGTGTCCTAGTTTTACTGGAATTTCCATTCATCACCTTTTCAATTGACATAACAAGGTACTTATAGGGTTTTACTTTTCAATTTTTCTTTATTTACAATAAATCATAGCGTATCTCTTTGATATCATTAGAATTTTGATTGATGATTAAATTTCTATTCATTTTAGTTACTTTGATTTTATATTTTTAAAAGAATATTTATTAAATACTATTAAAAGTTAATTATTGTCCTGACATGGTTAATTGTCTGGTGTATAATTATTTCGGGTATATTTAAGTTTTTGGAAAGGAGTTCGTTTTTTTAATCCTTGGGTGTCACTAATGACGTCATTTGAAATAAAAGAGAGGAGTCCTTTGTGCATGATGGAGAAACGACAAAAATTTGAGAAACAATTTGAAAAAAAATATAATAATTCAGATTATGTGGTATTTTTTTTTGACATTTATGTGGTATTCTTCTTATCAAGAATACCACATAATCTATACTCACACATATTTTTTCTTCTTTATATTTTCTTTATAAAGATTACTATAGAGTAAAATTATTCCTCATCAAAATTGGAAAAGACCAAAAACGAATAAAAATAAAATTTTGTATTTAATATTAAAAAAATATTTATAATAAGATTTACATTATATATATATATATATATAGTATTTTCAAGAATTTTGATTTTAACATTAAAAAAAAAGAATATGTAGAAAAATAATTTCATGTTTAATATAAATATTATAAATTGATTAAACTAATAATGATTATTAAATGGTATAAGAGATATTTATACCTAAAACTCATATTAAAACTGAATTTCAAATAAACTTTATATATGTTATCTAATAAAAAAATAATTTTACTAACCATACGTCCATACATTAAATTCATAAAATAAAATTTACATTAGGAACACATTTAAATTCAAATTATTTATTTGATGTTTCTATTAATTTTACAATGTACATTCATATTCAATTCACTTTTATAACTTATTCAATTTTTTCTCTGCAATTTTTCATTTTATTTCTCAAAAAAAAATTCAATTTCTCTTCGTTTATATTGTTTTTTATCGTGGTCACTTCAAAAACAGAAGTTTTTTATTGACCGGAATATTAAAATAAGATATCAGGGAACGTTCAAGACGCATTCTAAGGAAATTGACTAACGAGTTTTCCTTATTTTTTCACTTTCTATTCCTGATTTAGATTTTAGATGTTCCCCATTTTTTTATATCGATTCTCGTCTCTCCTCGCCAACTAGTGTATCTTCGTTTTTCTTCTTGCCTCTCTCTGCATCTGCATGTCTGTATGTCTTTTTTCTTCTTTCCCTTTTTGTTTTCAGCCAAACTTATCACAGGACTGTTTAGGTAAACGAGAATGCTTTTTCAGTCTTTACTCTGCTCATAAGAAACAAATTTCTGAAGAAGAAGACGTTAAAGAGAAAAAGAAAATTCAGAAGTTACCTTAAAAAACTTATCTTTTGCCTTTTTTTTGGTTGGTTCTCCGTTATGTCCAAAGAGAAGAAAGGCTTGATGTAACAGTCTCCTTTGAGCTGAATCCTCATAATATCCACATACAAAGGAACCAACTTTCTCATTCTTCTTATCGATTTTAGTTTTGCTCCTACTTTTTTTCCTCTTCTTCCTCTGCTTCCTTGTATTTATCTCTGGGCTTCTTCTTCTTCTAAAAGATGTTGACGAGCCCAACTTCAAAGAGTTTATGGTTCTTGTTCATCACAGTCGTCACTATTATTGGGCTCTTAGGACCGAACCTCCCTTGTGTTTTGTCTAGTCCACACCGTATTCTAGTGGATACAGATGTCGACACAGACGATTTCTTCGCTCTACTCTACCTCTTGAAACTCAACAAATCAGAATTCGATCTAGTCGTAAGCCCAGTTTATTTTCTCAATCATCTCTCTGTTCTTAAATTTTCTCTAATTTTAATTTCTGCTAATGCTCTGTTTTTGAAACAGGGGATTACTTTGAGTGCAAATGCTTGGACAAACGCAGGACATGGAGTGAATCAGATATACGACCTCCTTTACATGATGGGTCGTGATGATATCGCCCTCGGTGTCGGCGGCGAAGGTGGGATTCTCGCCGACGGGACTATTCTCTCCGACGTTGGTGGTTATTTTCCGATCATCGAACAGGTTCTCGTCTTCCTCTTCCTCTTCTTCTTCTTAATTTGTGTACTCGAAGATTTATATTAATTTGGTTTAAAAATGTGAAATTTGTGTTTTAGGGGATGACAACAACAGGAGGATGTAGATACAGACAAGCCATTCCTAAAGGTTCTGGAGGCCTACTTGACATTGACTCCAATTATGGATTTCGTAAACAGTTTCTTCCTCAGGTAATTTTTTTTTTTTTTATTTTGTTGCATGTAAATACATTATTAAAAAAAACAAACAAAAACCCTAGCTAATTGACAAACTTCCAAAAAAAATTTGAATTTGAAAGAATTCTTATTTTCGGAAAAAAGTGGTGTTTTTTAATAATATATTTTATAAATATATGACAATTTATAGATTACTTAACTGAAAAGGGTAATTTTGTTTTTAACTGTAGAACAACAGTAATGTTTTGACCGTCCAATCCATTTTTAAATACACTAATCGTATTATAACTATACTAACAATAATAGCGTTGATTATCTAAAAGACTATGATATAATAGCGTTATTAATATCCTATCGCATCGCACCAAGTAAGTTCCTTTAATCGCAACAACCACTTTATAATCTTATAAATTGTCAAACTTTGTGGTACACTTGTGTTTGGTATCTCTGGGCTGCAAGACGTGTCGCTATAATCATAGTAATGGTGGTTCCAACAGAAGTATCTGACTTGTACAGATTATACACTTGTCGGCTACTAATAGATTCAAGCCTTATTAGTGATTCTAGTGAATAGTGATACATATCATTGTAGCTTAAGGAATTAGGATCGGTCGTGACTCGTGACATACCATAGGAAAGACTGACGTTTTGTTTTTTCAACTACATTAAAAAATCTTCAATAATCGTTTTCAAAGAAAACAAAATACAGTCGTCCACTGATTTTGTTTTAGGATTTGCACATATATCAAACATAAATTAGACTACCAACCCTATCATTTTTCATAATGATAAATTAGCACTTCAAATTACATTTGATTGATTTTAAATAATATGGATAAATTCCACAATTTCACGCTTTCTAAATTCCTCAATTCGTTTTTTAGTTCTAGAGTTTTTCTAGTTTTTTTTTTTTGTGTGTAAATTGTGTTTCTCCGGATTAACAATCATTAAAAAATAATCTTAAGTTATTAATTGATTGATTAATAAAAAAAAGTGATGAGGATAAATTAATAAAATAATCAATAAATTTACATAGAAACCTAAAAACATACATTAAAGAAACGGAGAAAGTACCAATTAAATATTTTTAAAAACTGTATTTGTTTTTTTGTTTTTGTGGGAAAACAGGGGAACAGAAGATACACTCCTCTCCGGCAACCAACGGCACAAAAAGTAATGGCCGACAAAGTTTCCGAAGGTCCAATCACCGTAATACTCATCGGATCTCACACGAATTTCGCTCTCTTCATGATGTCAAATCCTCACCTGAAACATAACATCCAACACATATACGTCATGGGCGGTGGTGTACGGTCGCGAAACCCCACGGGATGTTGTCCGGCGAATTCCACGGCGGAGGAATGTCAACCGCGACAATGTGGGAACCGTGGGAACTTGTTCACAGATTATACAAGTAATCCTTACGCTGAATTCAACATCTTCACTGATCCTTTCGCTGCGTATCAGGTTCATTCTTGCCTTTTTTTAATTTTCTTACATGGATTTCTTTGGTTTCTTCAAAGTATTTATTTATGAAGCCCAAAGCAATACAATTAGTCGTTTCAGGACAATTTTAATATTCAAGAAAATTTTTTACAGGTGTTTCATTCAGGTGTTCCAGTGACTCTGGTTCCTCTTGATGCAACCAACACAATACCTATCAACAAGAAGTTCTTTGAGACATTCGAAAACAACCAGAGAACATATGAAGCTCAATACATTTTCTTATCTTTGAAAATTGCCAGAGACACTTGGTTCGACGATGAATTCTACCAGGTATAGCATACATGAATCCATTTCCCAAACTAAAATGTTTTGAAAACATGATATGATTCACTATTCGTAACATTATATCGTACAAAAGTTATTAATCTACAAAAACTAGTTTTTTTAAACTTTTTGTAATCATTCAGCTCAAATATTTTCGCTATTTTATTGTTCCATTAGTCCATCATCTCAAAATTCATCTAACATACCAGTCATCTCCTCTCTGGTGATATTTTCCAGAGCTATTTCATGTGGGATTCGTTCACGGTTGGTGTTGCAGTCTCAATCATGAGAAACTCTAGAAATAAGAACAACAACAATGGTGAGAACGACTTCGCGGAGATGGAGTATATGAACATAACCATTGTCACTTCAAACAAACCTTATGGAAAATCCGATGGCTCAAATCCTTTCTTTGATAAAAGAAGAACTCCAAAGTTTAACCTAACACTTGGAGGAGTTCATAGTGGTCATGTTCAAATGGGTTTGCGCGATCCGATCTGCATACCGAAAAGCGGAAAAGGAAGGTGTAAGGTCTGGCTTTCCTTAATTTAATTACCCTTTTTTGAGTTTCTGATTTGGTTTTATTTCAGAGGAAGCAATACATTTGAATCCTTTTTAATGGCTAACATTAGGATGGTTATACACAAGAGATCTCTGGACCTGATTCAGTTCGTGTTCTTGTCGCGAAGCGAGCTAAACCGAACATAAACATCAAAAGTAAACTTGACAGAGAGTTCTATGTTGATTTCTTGGAAGTAAGTTTTCATATTCTCAAACAAATCTAGCCTGGAAAAAGTTACAGATCAGACATTATTTTTGTTTTATATAACAGAGTTGCTTACATAATAAACAGGTTTTGAATAGACCTGAAGAAACAGGGAGGTTTAACTTTTCAACTCAGTTTCCATACTATAGAGAAGAGTTGTTCAAACCTGATCTTAGCAAAACACGGCTCGGAAAGCCTGTTGTTTTTGATATGGATATGAGCGTCGGAGATTTCCTCTCTCTCTTCTATCTCCTTAAAGTTTCCGTGGAGAAAATCGATTTGAAGGTATCTCTTTACAGATATAACTGTTTCTTGTTACATAAGTAACTAGGATAAAAAAACCATCCCAGATATGATGGTTGCTTGTTACAAAAGCAACTAGATGTATATGCTGTTTTCTTCAATATCCTAACACCTACTCTCTCTTGACTCGCCAGGCCATTATCGTGAGCCCAACCGGTTGGGCTAACGCAGCCACAATCGACGTGGTATATGATCTGCTTCATATGATGGGTCGCGACGACATTCCTGTCGGTCTCGGAGACATGCTCGCATTGAACCAATCTGACCCGATTTTTCCACCGGTTGGAGATTGCAAGTACGTCAAGGCTGTTCCACAAGGCTGTGGCGGATTTCTTGATTCCGACACTCTTTACGGTCTTGCTCGTGACCTCCCGAGAAGCCCTCGCAGGTACGGTTATATACATTAGATCATTTCATTTCTTTATTTCGATGTAAATTTCCTAACAATATGTTAATAATTATACAACACTATGATAAGATCATTTTATGGAAGATAAATAAATATCTACATATGTATGCAGATATACCGCAGAGAACTCAGTGGCACATGGAGCTCCAAGAGACACTGATCGGCCTGAACTCCGACAACCTCTGGTACTTGAAGTTTGGCAAAATCTGACCAAATCTGGTAATGGGATGTCTAAGATCACTGTACTAACCAATGGGCCGTTGACTAGCTTAGCTAAGATCATCTCATCAGATAAAAAAACATCCTCACTAATCAAGGCAAGAACTTTCTGTTACTTTCTCTGATTATATTCATGATCGAGATCCGAGAGTTGATGAAGATGACGTCTTATGTAAATTGCAGGAAGTTTACATCGTGGGTGGACATATAAACCGTAAGAAATCAGAAAAAGGGAACATATTCACGGTTCCTTTGAATGCAGACGCCGAATTCAATATGTTTCTCGACCCTTTGGCAGCTAAGACCGTTCTTGAATCCGGTCTAGACATCACACTCATCCCTCTAGCAACCCAACGCAAATTAGGTTCTTTCCAAACAATGCTTAATGGACTAAATTCCTCGGCGAAAACACCGGAAGCTCTGTTTGTGAAACGGCTGCTTGCTAGATTGCAAGCTCTTCATCATAATCACAGGAGATACACACACATGGTAAAGCCTCTCTTGTCATTCTGTTTCATCTTTAGACAAAAATAATTTTGGCATCGATTGTTTTTTTTTTTTTACAATTCAGGATTGAAAATTTGTAAATGCAAATGCTAACCGCAAAATAGTTGGTGCAGGATATGTTTTTAGGGGAAATTCTTGGAGCAGTATACTTGGGAGGCGATCACGCTTCATTGAAGCCGAAACTGCGAGCTGAGCACATAAAAGTGATGGCTGAAGGGGATGAATCGAAGGATGGTCAGATACTGATGGACAAACTGCGCGGAAAACAAGTAAAGATACTCGAAAGAGTAGATTTAAGAAGCTGCTATGAGAGTTTTGCTGCTAGACTCGATGATAAGAAACAATCTGCAGTCATAGGAAGCTTTGAAGAACAAAGGAAGAAATGGAACTCACCACCAAATTGACAACAACCACCTATTTATAACCGCTCAAAGAGTTGGTTGAATTTATTTGCTTACAGATTACTCTTTCCCAGAAACTGTTTAGAAACTTCAATGCTTGATTAGAGAGAAAAACTCCAGTTAGTACAAAGCTCTTTTACGATCCGAAATCGGAATCAAAGTCTCCCTATCGGCGTCCAAGATGCTGCAGCTCTGGTTCTCATCTAGGGCTTCCTTCGAGCATGCAATCGATCGATTTGCTCCTTTCTCTGACTTGTTCTTTCTCCAGAATGCATGCAATCGACATCGCCTGAAACAGCTAATCTCGTGGAATCTCTCATCTCCGATAACTGTTCATCTCCCTCGAATCACACTAAACGCATCACTTTGCGTTTCATGCCCATTTGGTACTCTTTTATTCCTCTATTGGGCTTTCCGATTTGGGCTGCTTCTTTTGTAATGGGTAATGGCCATAATAACTATCCGGGCTGGGCTGTAAGCCTGTAATATCTGATATATATAACACTATAAATATATTTTAATTTTACAGTATATTATTTAAAACAAAGTTAAACTTTTTTTGGAATATAACACTATAAATATATATATTTTTTTTTATAGTATATTATATATATATTAAGATTTTTAAAAATATATTTATAGTAGAATATATACAAATTTTTAAAATGTAAGTATATACATGTTCAAATATCATTATTTTTTTTAATATGTCAAAATTTAGTTAATTATAAAATAAAATAATAGTATATATATATGAAATTCATTCTTCAATTTAATACACGAAATGAACTTATAATACATGAATTTAAGTATCCAAGTTTAAATATACATGGATTCGATATTTTAACAGGATTTAGTACATGTTTTATAACATTGATATCAAATCATAATTTTTATAGCATTGACATGATTTGTTCTAAATAAAAAAATACTATTAACAAAATAAAAAAAATATATATAACCTTATTTAACCTTTATGTCCCTTTCTTATGTAGTTACAGGTCTTGAGGTTTGTTTTAAATTCAGACAGGTAAAAGAGTTCTCTGAGTTTCTTATTCATCTTCTTCTTTGTGATGTTGAGCCCAAAGTGGAAGATGTTCTGGTTCTTGTTCATTCAAGTCGTCACAATTCTTGGACTCTTAGGTCATAACCACCCATGTGTTATGTCTAGCCCACACCGTATTCTATTGGACACAGATGTCGACACTGACGATTTCATCGCTCTCTTGTACCTCTTGAAGCTCCACAAATCAGAATTCGATCTAGTCGTGAGCCTTTAAGCCCATTACTTGGCCATCATCCACACTCTGTTCTTCAACTTTCTCTAATTTCTGCTAATGCTCTGTTTTTGAAACAGGGGATTACATTGAGTGCAAATGCTTGGACAAATGCAGGACATGGAGTGAATCAGATATACAACATTCTTTACATGATGGGTCGTGACGATATCGCCGTTGGTGTTGGAGGCGAAGGTGGGATTCTGGCCGACGGTACTATTCTTCCCGACGTCGGTGGCTATCTTCCGATCATCGAACAGGTTCTTTTTTCAAACTAAAAAAAAAAACTTAGTTTGTGGTGATCACCAGAAAAGCAATATAAATCGAATACAAATGAAATAAATAAAAAAAAACTGAAAAAATAAAGACTCAAAATGTAGAAAAGGAATAAAATAAGCTTTTGAAACAAATGGTAACAAATATTATGAATAGATTTTAATATTCTTTTAACATATAACGCTGTAAGAAAAAACATTAGGGATAGTCACAAAATCTGGATCAAACCAAAGTGACTGAAACCGAATTGTTTCTAACTAAAACGATATCGTCACTTACTCACAGACTCCAATTTTAAGAGTTTTGTATTTTTTGATTTTCTCGTTAAAAAGAGATGTTTTTTTAATGCAAGTATTATAGATTAAATCTCTCTAGTTTACTTTGGTTATTGCATTTGGTTTAATTTGACTAGTGTTTAAGCTTTATCTTGTGACAAAATAATGTACCTTGAAAATGATTGAAAAATAGAAAATATGTTGGGCATTTCATTTCACCTTTTTCTCCTCACAAATCCTTTCAATTATCATGGAAATTCTCATTTGATAAAATGATATCAGAGCGAAATAAACCTTTTAATTTATTTTTGATTTCAGGGGATGTCAACAGCAGGAGGATGCAGATACAGACAAAATATTCCTAAAGGTCGTAAAGGCCTACTCGACATTGACTCCAATTATGGATTTCGTAAACATTTTCTTCCTCAGGTATTTTATTTTCTTAACATTATCTTGGGGGAATTAGGTTTAGCTCTTTTAGTTTTTTTTTTAAGATTAGTTCAATTATCCATCAGTAAATTGTTATCTTGAATCTTGAATCTTGAATGTTGGTGGCATTGAAATTTATTATAAAAAAAAACATGTAGATATTACTTTATATATTACTGAAAACATCCGAAAACTTTAAAAAAATTTATGAAACTTTTGAATAATCTTTTGTAAGTTCCTGAAAATTGTTCGTTATAGTTTCCGGCAAAAAGGTTTTGATTTTCTGAAGATGTAGCAACTGCTTTCTGAAAACTTACAAAAATTTCTACTAACGTTATAAATTTTTCGGTTACAAAAAACGTTATAAATTTTTCAATTTGTTTTTTGGGTAAATCTTCAATAATTTCCAGTAATATAGGAAAGATTTATTTATTACTTATGTCCAGTGCAGGCCCACATATTGGAGATAAGTGTTGGCCTCATGACATATTTCTATTTTAAAGATGTCTGTTACTCCAGTGGTTCATTCTGGTGTTTTGCCATTTATCATTCTGTTTTCATTTTTTTTTCCTCCCAGAATTTTCCTCTCCTACAGTTTATTTTTTCTCTTTGAAGTTGTTTATTTTTTCCCTATTTTGCTGATGATTAATTATATATTACTTTTAAATTCAAACAAATTCAGAAATAAAGTATATTAATCCATGTATTTTAGTCTTTTCAATAAAAATTTATAACTAGAAAGATTATAAAAACATAAATAAATGAAAATGATAATAGTTAAAATTTGAAGATTAGAAGACTACAATTTCATAAATATCATTTAGGTCTCTAAAATTGTTGTTGGTTTGAAAACAGGGAAGTAGAAGATACACTCCTCTCCGGCAACCAACGGCACAAAAAGTGATCGCCGACAAAGTTTCCGAAGGTCCAATAAGCATCTTTGTGATGGGATCTCACACCAATCTCGCTCTCTTCTTGATGTCGAATCCTCACCTCAAACATAACATCCAACACATTTACGTTATGGGTGGTAGTGTACGGTGTCCAAACCCTACCGGATTCTGCGGAAACTTGTTCACAGATTTCACAAGTAATCCTTATGCTGAATTCAACATCTTCGCTGATCCTTTCGCTGCTTACCAGGTTTCTCTCAACTTATTTAGATTAATCTATGTGTTTTTGTGTTTCTTCATTAATGTTGTTTTACTTTTATGTCATGTTTTGTGTCCATGTTACAGGTGTTTCATTCAGGTGTTCCGATGACTTTGGTTCCTCTAGACGCAACCAATACAATACCAATCAACAAGAAGTTTTTTGAGACATTCGAGAAGAATCAAAGAACATACGAAGCTCAATACATTTTCTCGTCTCTGAAAATCATCAGAGACACTTGGTCACCCGAACAATTCTATACGGTAATGCTAATACCTAGCTAGTTTCATATGTATCCATTAGAAATGTGAAAACGAGTAATTGGCTTATGAGTTGACTCATTTGGGATTTGTTTTTTTTTTTTTAGCGAATGAGTGTTGGTATTTTTTAGACTATGAGCTTTTAACTTGATGAGTTATCTTAGCTGAACCTAATGAGTTGTGAGTTATATTGCGGATATTATTTGGGAATATTGTTCTTATCATTATCTTTTACAAAATATATGCGTTTAACTAAACTGACTATGAGCTCATTGAAGTAAGATGATTGGAGTTACACAGAGTTGGAAATTATTAAACTCATGAAATAAAAATGAGTTGACTTGAACTAATTGGGTAGATTAATCCATCAAGATGTTTGAAAGTGTTTTCTGAAAATTTATTAAGTTGATTTGATTTTTCTTTCAGAGCTACTTCATGTGGGATTCTTTCATGGCTGGTGTTGCAGTTTCGATCATGAGAAATTCTGGTAATACGAACAACAACCATGGTGAGAACGATTTCGCGGAAATGGAGTATATGAACATTACCATTGTTACTTCAAACAAACCTTATGGAAAATCTGATGGCTCAAATCCATTCTTTGATAAAAGAAGAACTCCAAAGTTTAACCTAACATTTGGACGAGTTCATAGTGGTCATGTTCAGATGGGTTTACGCGATCCAATCTGCATACCGAGAAGCGGACACGGAAAATGCAAGGTACATGTGTTTCCTTAATCCCTTTTTTCAATTTCAGAGTAAATTATGCAATGAATATCTCTTTTATTATGTTCACATTAGGATGGTTACACACAAGAAATCTCTGGACCTGATTCAGTTCGTGTTCTTGTTGCGACAAGAGCTAAACAGAACAAGAACTTCAAAAGTGAACTGGATAGAGAGTTCTATGTCGATTTCTTGGAAGTAAGAGTCTTTTACCTTCTCATGAGGCCAATCTACCTTAAAAGATGAGACAGGTCAAATGTTTCTTTTATGCTATAACTGAGTCACTTATATACGTACTGAACAGGTTTTGAATAGGCCTGAAGGAACAGGGAGGTTTAACTTTTCAACTCAGTTTCCATACTATAGAGAAGAATTGTTCATACCAGACCTTAGTAAAACACGCCTCGGAAAGCCTGTTGTTTTCGATATGGACATGAGCGCGGGAGATTTCCTCTCTCTCTTCTATCTCCTCAAAGTTCCGGTGGAGATTATAGATTTAAAGGTATGTTTTGAGGGGTGTTAAAACAAATTCTTGTTACATAAGTTACTAGGTGAAAAAAGTAACCCTAAATAAGAGAGGGATATAGCTATTGCTTGTTACACAAGTAGGTCGGTAAATTTTACCATTCTTCTCTAAATCTTGTTAACACTTAAGCTCTCTCATCACTCCAAATTCTCCAGGCGGTTATCGTGAGCCCAACTGGTTGGGCTAACGCAGCGACAATCGACGTGGTCTACGATCTGCTTCATATGATGGGACGCGATGATATTCCAGTTGGTCTAGGAGACATGTTCGCATTGAACCAATCTGACCCAAATTTTCCATCCGTTGGAGATTGCAAATACGCCAAGGCGATTCCACAAGGCTGTGGTGGTTTTCTTGATTCTGACACCCTCTATGGCCTTGCTCGTGACCTCCCAAGAAGCCCTCGCATGTATTTATATATACACTATGTATCAGCAAATAGATTAGTCCATGTTGTTATATAATACATTAGGTCTCTTACATTTTTTTGATGTGAAATTACTAACACCGTTTTTACAGAAACACTGCAGAGAACTCAGTGGCACTTGGAGCTTCGAGGGACACTGATCGGCCTCAACCCCGACAACCTCTAGCACTTGAAGTTTGGCAAAATCTGACCAAATCTGTTAATGATGTGTCTAAGATCACTGTACTAACCAATGGACCGTTGACTAGCTTAGCCAAGATCATCACATCAGATAAGAACTCAACCTCACTAATCAAGGTAATAACCTTTTTGTTACTTTCTCTGATAATGACTTCATCAAGATTCGAAGATCTTTAGTTAAGGTGGCCTCTTATGTAAATTGCAGGAAGTTTATATCGTGGGTGGACATATAAACCGTGAGAAATCAGACAAGGGGAACATATTCACGGTTCCTTCAAATGCATACGCCGAATTCAACATGTTTCTTGATCCTTTGGCAGCTAAGACCGTGCTCGAATCCGGTCTAAATATCACACTCATTCCTCTTGCAACGCAACGCAAGTTGAGTTCTTTCCGGATGATGCTAAACAGTCTCGACTCTACTGATAAAACACCCGAATCTCGGTTCGTGCATGGATTGCTAGCTAGATTGCGTTCCCTTCACCAGGATCACAGGAGATACAAGCATGTGGTAAAAGGCTAAAAGCCCCTCTAGTTTTAGGCTTCTTGACGGTTTTATCTGTTCAAACAAAAATGATCTTGTCTGGTCTTTAACCCTTAATCGTTGTTCCAGGGCATGTTCTTAGGAGAGATTCTTGGAGCATTGTTCTTGGGAGGAGATCATGCTGTGTTGAAGCCAAAACTACGATATGAGCATGTAAAAGTGATCGCAGAAGGGTATGAATCGAAAGACGGTCAAATATTGATCGATAAACTGCATGGAAAACGAGTAAAGATACTCGAAAGCGTCGATTCAAGAGGCTGCTATGAGAGTTTCGCTTCAAACCTCAATGACAAAATACAATCTGGAGTCATAGGAAGCTTTGAAGAACAAACGAATAAAAGGATCACACCACTGAGTTGACAACAAAAAATACACTAAAAACCTATAAAGGATTTGATTAAATCTCTGTGTTTACATATTATTCTTTCCAGGGAACTGTTGTAGTTTTACAGTAACTCCAGTTAGAACAAAGTTCACCAACAACTCTACAGGAAACAACAACAGAAGAAACTCCGAAAAAACCGAAAACTTTTTTAGAGATTTATGACACAGAACAAGAATTAAGTCTAACAAGCCTTGCAGCTGTGCCTGCAATAGCCAGGAAGCTCAGCAGTTCCAACCATGTACTCTGGGTTCTTTGAGCATTCCCCAAGCACTGCCCATCTCTCACAGCTCTCGTGCATATCCGTGCAGTTTCCGCCAGGTGTCACAATCTTATCAAACGAGTCCACATGGATCCACTTGGTCGCCGACCATTTCTCTCCTTCGATCACGGGACATCCACCGTGAAGGCTCAATGGGTCCGGGATTGCGTCAGGGTGGAGGTTGAAGAACAACAAAGCATCCCCTTTCTTTGGTTTCACTGATAACCATTTACCCATAAAGACACAAAAGATGTAAAATTCAATATCTTTTACTTTTCCAGGAAAAGAAGAGTTATTACTATCGGGTTTTTTGTTTCTCACCGGCGATTCCTTTCTTGGCACAATCAGAAAGGTCTTCTTTGTTTTCCGAGAGTTTTCGGCGAGAAGGTATCTATAAAAATCAGATCTTTATGAGAGAGAATGACCCAAGGGTGATCATTTGGGGAAATGTTATGCAAAAATTATACCTCTGCATCGGGGAATACGGTTTCTCCACCTTTTGTCACATTGGATAGATACATGAGAACTGTTGCTATGCGGTGTCCACCACGGACGATGTTGACTTTGTCATGAAAGTAGTCAAAGTGAGCATCGTATTTTTGACCGTGCTCGTATCTCAGTACCTGAATGTCCTCCCCGTTTTCTGTCATCGCAGAAAGTAAATGACTTAGTGAAGGTTATCTTCTGAAATCTTTCAAGAATTCAAGATAGTGAGCTTTCAAGGTTTTGCAATTATCTTAGCTGGCTCACAAGCAAAGAAGTTTAAAGCAATTCACAGTGAATTGTACCTTTTGGAAGAAATGTCCAAGTGGAGATCTTGTCTTCTATACCGGAAACAATGGGATCCTGTGATCAACAAAAGAAAACTTCACATGGTGGAGTAGTAGTAGATCATGGTAATTACAACAATGGCACAATAGTAAAAGTTCTGAGTCACATCGATGTAATCGCAGCAAATTTCATAATTGATTACCATTTATATCCAGAAAAATTCCCTAGTCCGAGAAAATCTATGGTAGCTAAGCAACAAATACAGATTTAACATAATCTTGAGGTCAATCTTGCAACTTTGGTCCATCACTCAAAGGATAAATGGTGCAGATTGCTTAAGCGATTTCGTTAATATGATCAAAGGTAACCAAAAACCAAATGAGGATCACAATGTGTAAGTGACTTAGGCAGGATTAGGGTTCTTATCCACCAGACATTGGAGTTTGAACTATCAAGATCTGTCATTTGCAGGATCAAACATTTATTTATCCCAATTTCAGACCTAAGAAACAAGATCTATGCCAAATTGAGCAAATTTTGTCAGAGGGAGAGATCCAGTATTCCAAATTGAATTAGGGTTCTAACTTTATCAGTGAAGTAAGAATTAGGGAAGCAAACAAAGAGATTAAGAGAAATTCGAACCTTTCCTTTGGAGATAAACGTGCCAGAGCTGGTCCGAACCTCGCTGAATTTGCTCTCTCCACTATCATTATCAGCGACAGCAGATCTCTTCAGGTCCGCTTTTGCCTTTTCCAGACAAATCCAAAATTAAGAAGATTTAACCAGAGAAAAACCAAAACAAGTTTCCAAATTAAGTTCAAAATCGGAAGAAGAAAATGAAGAAAACTCACAAGGGAGACCATATGATCACATTCCAATTCCGTGAGAAACCCTTCGTATACAAACGCCCTGAAGAACACCAACATCGAAATTTCCCGATTCACCAATCAGAATTTGTTAACATTTGAAGTTCAAATCAACCATAATCACTTGAGGGTTTTTGCGAGAGAGAGAGAGGAAACCTGGGTTTCGATGAAACCTGCTTGACTTTCGAAGGATTGACGATGGCGCTAGGTGAACTGTTTAGGGAAATGGAAGATTGAAGCAGGACGGAGAAGATAGCGAAGAACAACAAAAATCTAAAGCGAGACATCGAAATCGACATCGTTATGGCTTGGATCTAGATGCACGAGAGTCGGTACAAGGAAAGAGATCGGAAAACGAAACAAAAAAATATATATATTTTTCCGGGAAAATTAAAGATGAGGAGAAGCTTTGCTTGGGAAAATGTCAATGGTGGTGACAAGTTTATGCTCTGCCTAACGAGATAACGACAAAACGGCTTTGCGTTTCGGTTCTTGGAGAATATTTTTTTAGTGTGGAAAAAAAAAATGTTTTTTTTGTCAACATTAAAAAAAAAAATTTTTAAAACGAACTTTGAAATTTGACTAATTCTAAAAAAAAAACTATAATTTCATCTTTCATCACTTCATTGTAAAAAAGTCGCGAAATTTGAATTGATTTCGACGTTTTAAACCCAAAAAAAGTTAATATTAACAGTTGTCGTAAGTTAATGTTACTGTGTGTCTTTTTCCCTATTTTAAAAATATGAAAAACGAATAACAAAAATACGAAAAGGATATAGCATTTAACAATGGAAACAAAAATAAAGAACACAACATCATGATCATGATCAAATACATACACCGTGGTACAACATGTTTGGTGCAATATTGAACCTTTTTTTTAGTCCTCTCTTCGATCTAAATTAATATCCAATCCGGATCGGATTAATCTATAGTGAAGATATGTAAGAAGTGAAATCATTCTCTTGCCCTGCATTTTACAAGTACTGATGTTTCACGAGTCGTTAGATTTTCCGAGAACAGTCTCCATGTGTCGATGAATATCGTTCAAATATCTTGTCGAGTTGTATTCTTCGTTATCCATTAGTTCTTCGGAGTAAGTCCTCTGCAGTTTCGAGTTTTCTCGCTCTCTTAGCTTATCTAAGCTGCACTTGTCTCCCCTCATAATCTCCACAACCTGTATATACGTGTGACCAAATTAATCACTTTGAAAAAATAGAAGTGGTAACTAAATGATGGAATTGATCTTTATCCAAAAAAAAAAACGAAATGTGGAATTGAATGTTTTGTTATGCATGCCTGGCTCATGTGAGGCCGGTTCATGGAGGTTTGGTGTATACACAAGGACGCTATGAAGACAAGACGGTCCAACTCTTCTAAGTCGTAGTCATCTCCCAAAATCGGATCAACAAGTTGTTTGGTCTTGTTCTCTTTGATCAATGGCTTCGCCTGCCATAGATGACCCAAGTTAGTAATTTCATAATGAAAGGAAAAAAAAAAAGACAACTCAATTAATGTATGACAAAAATATATATGTCAATCTACTCATTATTAATTGGTTTCGAAATTTTATTAAAATCCGGATCAGATCACATACCCACATGACAAGGCTATGCTGTGAGCTGTCAAGGGCTTGTTTACCGGTGATGAGCTCGAGAAGCAGGACGCCGTAAGCGTATACATCTGTTTTCTCGTCTACTATCCCATGCATGAAGAACTCTGGCGGAAGGTAACTGATCGATAAACACCATAAGAGATTATGTTAGATCGATATATATATTATGAAACACAAATGTATGTATATCTATATCAATGAGAGATTCCAAACCCGAATGTTCCTTCGACCTTCGATACGGTATGGTGAGTCCATTGGTCTGGTAGCCATTTCGCCAGCCCGAAATCAGATATCTACGAAAGAGAAAAAAAAAAGATGATTTTGGGTTCTTCTTGTTTCATAATCATAGATATAAATTCAAAAGACTATTAATTAGGGTATGAAGATCTTAGCTTTCTCTTATTAATCATTACCTGAGCCTCAAAGTTCTCAGTGAGGAGGATGTTAGAAGCTTTAATGTCTTTATGAATGATCCTTCTCTGACAACCTTCATGGAGATAGTACAGTCCCTCTGCTGTTCCCATCGCCACTTTGTATCTAATGCTCCAATTCAATTTCTCTTTCGCCTCTACACAATGTTAATTATAAGGATCTTTATTAGGTTTTGAATCATCAAAGAGAAATTTGAATTTACTTTTGATTAAAATTTTGCATAAAACTTGCAAATAGTTTTTAGTTTGCTCTGAAAACATCAAATAGAAGAGATTTTTCACCGTAGAGCAAAGAAGCGAGGCTTCCATTAGGAGATAGCTCAAGAACAAGATGCATCCCTCCTTCAACACAATATCCAATAAGCTTAGCAATGTTTGGATGATCTACATGAACTATGATCCCTAGTTCCGACAGATAATCCATCGTCATCTCCTCCGGAGAACCTCTAGTCAATTTCTTTATCGCCACTATTTGCCCATCTTGCATCTGTCCCTTATACACTTCCGCGTATCCTCCTTCTCCGATCAGATTTTCTGCCATAATATCCACAATATTCATGTCACACCACTTCATATATCAACAAGTTTTTATAGATTGAAAATGTAACAAGTGATCTTAGAAGATTTTCGGACCACGGCTGAAGCCATTTGTCGCGGTTTGAATATCTTGGAGAGAAAAGTTTCTCCAGGAGGGTTTGAAGTAGAACAAGTCATCAGTGTCGAGAGCAGCAGCAGGTAGAACAGGAACCATGTTGTCTCTTATGCGTTTGCTCTTACGTCTAGTCAGTTTCGGGACTCCTTTGAGAGGCGTGAACGTGTTGAATGGCATCGCGGATGATCCTTTCTTGAGTAAACGGAAGAAACCTCGCCAATGACCGTTGGTGGGACCTACAGACGAATGATGATGATGGTGGTGGTGGTGGTGGGGATGATGAGCTTCTGATGATGATGAGTCTGACGTGCTCACCACGGAAGATGATGTTTCGGATTCTATGCTTCTTAGTAAGTCATCGTCTGATTCGGACTTGTTGGGGCAGAATGTTATGGTTTCTTCATCTGGACAGAACGAAGGTAAATCTGGTGCAAGAGAGAAAACGATATGCGTGAAATCTTTTTAGCACAAGAACAATCTCAAGTCAATGGAATCTTTATAACCTATTGATGCAAGTATTAATTACCATGAGAAGAGAAAGAATCAGAGAAGCCGGCTCGAGATCTTCTTGTTGAGAGAGGAGTTGATTGTTTTCCACGGTTCTCAACGTCTACATCGCTGCGAGATCACGAGTTTGTATCAGAAAAATTAAAAGATTTGAGTTAGTTTTAGATGAAATGAAATGGCTTGCATGACAAGGTACATAATCAATTTACAAATTTTCTTCTTCTGCAACCATCATTACAAAGAAAAATGTCTCTGAAAATATCTCTAGATGTCTGGAAGAAATTTACCAGGAGGGAGACGAAGAAGACGTCGTCGTGGAAGCAAGAGTTTGTGACGAGTCTCTAACGCCTTCCATGGATTGGAGACAGAAAATGAGACAAAAAAGGGAAAGAGAGAGAAAGAGAGAAAAGATTAAGGAAAGAGAGAGAAAGTAACGGAAGACATGATCATTGGTTTTCTCTTACACCTCATCTTCTCTTTTGTTATAACTGAAAATCCGCCTCTTCTCTCTTAATTTTAGATGAAATAACATCCATTTTTCTGCTTTCGAAATAGAAAATGCCCAGAGAATATATTCTCCATAATTTGATTAATATTTTAAATTCTAAATTTAGAGTAAACAGACTAATGTTTTTCTCTACGCCCAAAAAAGAAAAAATGCATTTTACAAGTTGAAAAAATACTAGCTAGCATTTTGAAGAAATTGACATTTTTTGATATCTTGAAGAGAAAAAATTGTTTAGTGTATTGATGGTGATAGCTCCCCTCCCACGTTGGTGGGGTTAACGCCACGTGGCACATTGCGTTTCCTGACAACCCGACCAAGGTTAGTGGATCTGAAGTCATTAGGACAGACAACGACAATCTTGAACATATATACTGTATACCCTTTGACTTTACATGTTGACCACTTATATATATAAATGGGCCTGGGCTTAAGATTCAAAATAAATAAACGAAGCCCACAAGAAAAATAATGCCCTAAATTAAACGGAGAGTTCTCTGATTTCCTCTGAATCTTCTCACTGAAGAACACAAAATTCGCATTGAAATGGAGAAAGTGACGGAGAAGCCCAATTCCGAGACGCAACCTCCTCCTCCGAATCATCAAATGGATGCAGATGATGACGACGAGAATGTGAAACAGCTCAAGGAGTGTTCTTCTCTTTATTTGTCTTTACAGGTTTTGTTTCCCAGATCATTATCATCATCATCACCTCTTTGATTCCCCGATCTTAAATCGTTGATTTTCGCTTTATATTCTCCGAGTTTTGCAGGATTGTCTTGTTGATAGCAACAGGGACTGGAAATCTTGCCAGAAACGTACGTCACTCTCTGTCTCAATTTTTCTCACAAGTATATATCTTAAATCGGAGGAGGGTTTTGGAGCTCGAGGTTTAGGGTTTTTTCCTAAAAGAACGAAATCGAGATTATTATTGGTTAGTTGATCTATGTGAGGAACTGGATGATTGATCAAAAAAACTGATTGATTGATTGATTGAATTTTCTTATGTTAAAGAGAAGAGGTAGTTGATTAATGATGGCAATTTTATCATCCTCCAGATATTTTCGGACAAAATGTTGATAAACTTTTTGTTGTTTGTGATTTGTTCCAAAGACGTTCAAGCTTTGAAGGAATGCCATGAAAGGAGAACGAAGAAATGACAGAGATGAGGAAAAGCCACTCGTGATTAGGAAGTATTGTTTAGTTACTTCTTATAGAGAAACCATATTATTAGTTTATCATCCATATATACGACTTTGCGAAACGGTTTATCTAACGATTGTTCTTGTTGTCGGGATTGCAAAAGGCACAGGCTTTCCTACAATGTAAAACAACCCACTTGGTTATTTCAACAAAAGTTACCTTCACTTCGAGCAATCTGAATCTTGGTTTTTGTGTTCATTCTGGTTTATTTTGGTTCATTGCGGAGTATCTCTCTTTTGCTGTCTCTTAAGTAGTTTTCTGAGATTTGAACAATGGTTATTTCGCATAAGAAAGATAGCAATGATATACATTTGGTTCATTCAGATGATACCTCTGTTTTTTATCTCATTTGAATCTTTCTAAAAGAATGCCACTTCTTATGTGTTCCTCTGTGACGAAAGCTATACATACATCCTTTTGATTCTATGCTATTTCTTTATGTTATTGGAGCATGAATCTTGTGATGGTAGGGGATTAGGCGAATCACGAATGGACCAGAGAAGCTTCTTAAGAGGATTGATATGGTTATTAGTGGGGTTGAAACTGAGATATGTTCATTTACTTCTGCTTTCTCTGGATATCTTTGAAAGTTGTTGATTTTTTATAGTTGATTAATTGATGGTTTTTAAGGAATTTTTTATTTAGTTATCAATTGTTACAAAAGTAAAGATTCAGAGTTGAGTTGAGTGGCTTAAGAGGCTTCCACTGCTCAGAGAACTTAATGCAGTTCGTAGTGTGACAAAACAAGTTACGTCTTGCTACTGGAAAATGGAAATAATAAAATTGGGTTTTACTTTTAGCCAATTATTGTCACGTGCAAATTGTTATTTTGTATGTTGGGGTGGATAAAGAGTTTACATGCGCGATTATTAACATTAATTATGTATTGATTTAATCCAACTGTTTTTCTTTTTTCTTTTAAGAAGGTCAACAGCAAAAAGCGTAACTTAGGCCTAGTTTCTTCTTTAATCATCTAAAAGACTAAAACTTAAACACGCACATTGCTCGGTTTCAATCCATATTATATTATCAGATTTTAATTGTGGCGTTAACCATGAGTTTTGGATTTTAATTTTTATTTAAATATGACGATGACGCCAATGCTAGTTTGATCGAATTTGTTAATACCAGAAACTGGCGTAAAATATATCAGCGTGATGCCGAGTCCTACTTGAGACATATGTTTGCTAACGTCGAAAGTAACTGAGACCGACAAAAATAACGAAAACTGGTAAAATAAAACTTTTGAAAATGTTTTACTATATAGTTCACATCGCGGCTACTAGATTATTATTTGAAGTAAAAATACTTGTTACGGTGGTGAATGAATTACTTTGTAACCATATAAGTAGTTAGAACGATTTAAACCGTATATCAAAAGTTTGATATAGAGATTTAAGATAATTTAAATTGAAAAAAAAACAAACATAAGAAAGAAACAAAAGATAGAAAGAAAGAAAAAAAACAAACTCTTTTTACCCTCCCCCACTAAAATTCTACAACACTGAACCTCAAAAATGCTTAGGCGTGACATTGCCACAAGTGCAAAGTGGGGTGCATGATCATATGTTCCCACTTATATATCTTGCTTACCCAAGTCAACCAATCATCTCCCTCCACGTCATCACCTTCCTTTTTTTTGTTCTCATCTCAACTAATTAAAACCTAAAACCTTTTCTTTTCCCTCCTCCGGCGTATTCTATTTCCGGCGCGGCGTGAATGACTGATAAACCACTGTTCCGGAGCCTGGAAACTCATCCACAAGTCTGCTCCGACACTTAAGACCAAGCTTCTTCGCCATCACGCGCTCCACGCGCTTCGTGACCTCGTGGTTATAATCCTCTCCGCCGTAAGTGGTGGCGATCGAGACGGAATCTGGCCGGAAAACATCAACCGCGCGACTCAAAACCTCCGCGATATCTCCGTGACCGTCGTCGTAGAGAGACAAACCGCACTCGAAGCTCGCGTAGCTAAAACCGTCTTCAGGCGTGACGTGGATAGTCGAGTAACGGTCTCCGTCGACGCCGTTCATGGAGTAACCGCAAGGGTCAAACGCGAAATCGCATATAAACGCGTTTGCGTTAATCATATCGATACCGCTCAGCCGCGTCATCTCTTTCCCGGCGGAATCACTGTTTTTCTCGTCGCCTTTCCGTCTAAAGAAGCTTCGAGCGTTGACTCGGTCAAGCTCCGTCATACAGACCTCGACGACAACGATCGGCTCGTCGGGTTCCACGTCAGCGCTCGCGGTAAACACGTGCCAAGCACTTGAGGGGTTATTAGAAGGCGTCATGACGGAGGCTTTACGGTAACGGAGAGATTTTGGGAGGCTTTCTTCGACGATGATGACTTCGTCTTTGAAGCTTGTGTAAGGGAAAGGCTGTGATTTGGGGAAGATGAAGCTGCCGCGCGAGTAGCGACACGCGCGTAACGTGAGGCCGAGATTACGCGCGAGATGGATCAACGGTCGGATCGATTTGAGGAGTTGCGTGGTGCCGCATGTTTTGATGATGATTTTGGTTGGATAGACGAAGAGGCTAGACTCGGAGAGAACGTATGCGTCGAAGCTACGATTCGCTACGGCGGAGACCACCGTGCACTGCACTTCGTTTAAAACTTGGTCTAAAGATTTGAAATCGATGAGACGGAGTCCCATCGGGTTATTATTGGTTATCGGGTTGTTGTCGTCGAAGAATCGAAGTTCGAGTCGTTTCTCGAATCCCTCGAACCCAGACACTGCCATTGAAAGATCAGAAGAAGATGGTAGAAATAGAACAGAACAGAGCAGAGGAAGTTGCAAGAATAGAGGAAATGTGTGAATGTGTGTGTAGAGAGAGAAGAGAGAGGTAGTGGTGACTAGTGGGAGAGAAGTGGTATTTATAGGAGAGATTCTGGAGGATAGAGAAGGAGGAGCATGCGGGTTAAGAGACCAAGAAATCATGATTGCAGGCATAATGAAACGAGAAAGATGATGAGAGTTTGTGTTTGTTGTGTATGTATGTATCCGTGAATCTGTGTATGTGAGAGATCTAATTAGTATGCGTTTCTGATTCTGTTCTGTTTTCTTGTGTTTTGTAATGAGGAGAAAGATTTATGGGTTATGCGCATGCAAATTTGAATGTTTTTTTTCTTCTTCTTTTTTTTGGGTTAAATTCTGTCTTGCTATTCATTTTTCATCGGTGATGATACGTTAGTTCTCTGGTTGATAATATTGCTGAAATGCAAAATCATGAAAAACAAAAAAAAATGTAGAATAGAACGTATCGTAAAAAAAATAAACTATTATACCAAGAAACTAATAGTTTAACTAAAATACCATGAAATTGTGAAATTCATTTGATTTGGGTCATTAAGCTTACAGAATTACGAAATGGATTAATGTAGTTTTCTGATTCTGCATAGTTATGTTATCGGTAAAATTGTATAGTATCGCAAAGACATTTAGTAATTTCAAATGTTAGCAATAAAAATTGATATCGCTTCAAAAGCTACCAATCATGTTATTAAAAGATTGGCGACATTAATTGATAGTTGAGAAACAAAAGAAGATGACATAAACATTTTTTTAGTGGTTTATGCCATTCAACAATTCAAGGTGAAAAGGTGTTTATTCTCAATATTATATTCGTTTATGCCATCCAACAAACAGAATTGCCTAACCATTATACTTATGTTCCGAGAATATGAGAATTGTTCAGGCCAAGAGATTAACTACGAAAATTCTGCAGTAATATACGGTTTTAAGGTTTATCAACATAAAGGGTGGACACTAAAAGAGTCATACGGTAAACAGTCTTAAAAGTTTAATTGACAACCTGTGAACAATAAAAGATTAGAGATAACGTAACTTAAAGAATAAAATGTGTATTTTGCTGTTTAAATTTTTGTGGACAGTCAAAGTTCGTATATGAAGTGAAACCGAAAAAAATTCTCTAGATATCCTATATATTATTTTTGTGCAAGACTTGTTTATATAGTAAACTTTATATATAAAAAAAAAGCTAATGAAATGTTCAAAGGCGTAAATATAAACACACACACACAAAGAAAATGACGGCCTTAACCTTCTAAAAAATATTTAGCACAAACATAGCTTTGTAATGTATCAGCATCTTCTGAATTGGTTTTAAACACCCGTTAGTCCGTTAAGTATCACTCATCATGCCAAAATAAAGGACCCATCTTTACGTATTCCATATTAAATAATACACACACTATATCGTGGACAAGACACAAAAGATCTTGAAAAGGCAGTGGAACAAGTGTCTGCAAGAAACATCAATTTTAGTGGCTTGTGTGTCAAACAATCGCTAATGCACATAAAAGGACAATGGTGCGAACAAAGTTTTAATTACCTAAACTATACTTCAAGTGCAAGGCAATCAAAGTAGTAGTTGAGGGTCGAACCACAAAGAAATAGTAATAACACACTAGGAATGCAAGAAACTACTTAAGCTAAGCCGAAATAAGATGAGTTTGTTTTCATGTTTCACTTGCAATAACATAAATAATCAAACAACTAAAATGCAAACTAAACAAGTAGGCAATAACTAAAATGAGTAAGATTATCAACGAGAAAAGCATGGGCCATGACTTAGACATTTGACTAAGGATGATCGATTCCTAACTAATGATGCAAAAGCTTTCTAATTCTTCCTATTCAATGTCAAGGATCTCAACAAGAAGACTAATTTATTTCCATGATACTAATCCATTTATTAACAACAAGATAAGACAAATCTCTCGATTGCAATCAAGTGATTAATAATCATTAAGCACAAGTCCATTTAGTCAACCTAACACCCTAATCAACTATTCCCATAGGCTATGAGTGAAAGACATACTTAGAGTTTTTCTACACATTTCATCAAACACCTTCCGAGCATGAAATGTCCGTGATCTAGATTTTGAATGATCAAGTCAAAACTAGCATTAAACACTCCCTAAACATGTGAAATCAAAAAAACCTAACCCTAAGCATCATCATTTATTAGTCAATCATCCTAACCTTCATAAGTCATGACCCATAAATGAGACTACTCACTCATAAATGCAAAAACAAAGATAGATGAAAGATAAGACATGATTAGGAGAGAATGAAAAATGATTGCTTTAATAAAATAAAATGAAAGATCCAAGTTTCAAGAACAATCTCATAAATATGAGTTTTGAAACTAAAAAGAAACTTAGACAAAACAAAACTTGATAAAAAACTTAGGTTTTGCAGAACTGTAGAATGTATTTATAAGGTTTTGGAAACGAACCGGGTCAACCCGGAACAAACCGGGTTTTGACCCGAAAAATCTTGAGTGATCATCCTGTGATCGATCCATTCGATCGGTCTGAGGACCGATCACAGAGTGATGTCCTGTGTCTTTAAACGTTCTGTGAGCGGTCGACCTGATCGGTCTGAGACCCGATCACAGGGACATCTTCTGTTGTCTTCTCCTTTTTCCCATCGGTTCAGACGATCGGTTGTAGACCGATCACTTCCTTCTCGAGTGCACACTCCTTCTGAACTTCCTCGTTTCTTCCTTGCCTCTCCTCTTTGCGAATCCCCATGTTCCCTTTTGCTTCAAAGTACCTAAAAATAAAGAAAACAATATGCAAATGCATGGAAATCTAATTGAGACCTAAAATACACCTAGGACTCTAAATGAGACTTAAATGTACAAGAATATATATGTAAAGACACAAAGAAGAAGAAAAAGATAAGGAAAATATGTACTATTCACATGTAAAATGTGGAAACATCAGACAACCAGAGGTTAAATTATTTCGTTTAATATATATGCACGTAAACGTTATCTAATTTTTTTTTTTTAAATAAACAGACATAATTTTACGTTAATGAAGCATTCATTATTTTTCTCTACTTGTAGGTGACCATACCTTGCATCTCGTAAAAATTGGTCGCAAAATTTCATTCATATGCGAGGATTTGTTTTTTTTTTTTTTGTTATCAGCTTTCTTCCGATACCATGGATCTAAAGTTAAGGGTTTACCCTGTCTCATTGTAGCGCAGGTGGACAAAACCCAAAAGGTCAGATCATGTTAAATACTATTCAAGATTTAAGTTTGTGCCTTAATACAAGAAGATACGTATGTTTATATTCACGCTCCAAAAATTCTAAGAAAAGATAAGAACAAACAGCCTGAGATGTTTTTCCGAATAATATGGAAAAGTTTCGAATTGAATATTATAATACATAGCGAAAAGAATGAATAATTGGATGTAGCAGGAAGCTCTTTTTTTTTTTGTTGGAAAGAGAAATGATAAATCGTGTGCTAATTTGAAGATGATTTTGTTGGGGGCTAACTTTAGAGAGACCTTATTAAAGTTCGAATCATAAGTAAGTCCATTTTGTTGCCTTAACAAGAATTATTAAATATTTACCCCTCAATTCATTTGACCACAACTAGCTTGGTGATAGCCTTATGTATACATATATTAATATATGATCACCAGCGAGGGATCGAGACTGCTAAAACATCATAAATAAAGTTGAAACACAGCATACATATATCATCATATATATTTTAGTGACACCAAAGGAGAAAATGAGTATAACGAGTTACAGATTGAAAGATAGATTTCTCAATCACGACGGACTAGCAGTACTGTTCATCAATAGTCGCTTGTCCAACAGAACCAACACCACTTCTTGCAGATTATTTATAGAGAAATATAGTTTAGAGATAAATAGGATTAGCCTTATCAAATTACCTCAATCAAATATATTATTATTTTTAAATCATTATTTAACGTATTTTATATCGATGCAATTCAACCATTTTTAAAAAATAAAATTTATTCGTTAATATTGGTAAATTAAAAATTTGTTAGGAGTGGAAATACCTAATCAAATGGTTAAAATCCACATCTTCGGATAATTGTTCAAGTTTTTTTTTTCAATTTATGTTAAAATCTGGTACGGTTTTCGATTTGTTACTTCGGATTGGTTTCCAATCCGGTGATAACGGTTTATCAAAATTAATCACTAAACCATGATCACTGCAGCATTACACATGTTATGCGCCATCTAATTAATTATTTTCAATCGTAGGGGTATAAATATAAATTATTTTTGTCGTCAAATACATAGTCTTGTTAAGAAATCAAGATCAAGTAAGATTATGCTTAAAGTGAACTTATTCATCCAGTAAATCTATGTAGCTAGACTCGAAAAAATATCATTGCAACTATTGGTATATTATTTATTTTAATATATCTGTGAAAAAACATCTGAATCGGATGGGTATTATTGTTTTAAGTTGTTAAAACTTAAAAGGTATTCAAGGATGGTTGTTATTGTTTAAACCGGATTTTTAGTTTATCACATTTTACTTCAGTTATTAAACTCCAGAATTCCATCTTATATTCAACAATGTTTTTTTTTTGGGTTAAATATTCAACAATGTTTTCACAGATGTTTTTCACACATTTTAATATATATGTCAAAAACATCTGAATCGGATAGGAATTAACATCGAGCGGGAATTACCAAATAAAAAAAAACGATCAGGCGTGGCAACTTGATAATTATATATTTTTCCTTTTCAATTTTAATTAGGACTGAATGAAATGAATGCTTCGTTACGTGATACCAAAAGTGCCCTTTCAACATCATATCTATTCTCCATGCAATTTTATGTCTAACTCTGTATTCCGGCATTATCATTAGCCTTTTTTCATGAATTTAATTAGTTATATATAATCTGTCCAAAAAATCATTATGTATGTGTGTACACACTCAAAAGTATAACTGATTCGTCCAGTTTGTAAAAAAAAAAAAAGAGTTCGGGCTCCAACTCATGAAATTAAATGTATGGGTACAAATGGTTGACAATTAGAAGAATAAAATTGGGAGGAATTGATTATTCTTTTGTATTCTTCTAAAAATTTCCATTTACACTAAAATAACATTTTTCTAAATTTTAATGAGATCCACTAAAAAGTAAAAAATAAGCTTTGTTTTTCTATAAATTGGTACTCTACGAAATATGAGAGTAATAAATTCAAAAAAGTTAGAGGAAAATTATTTTTTCCACATATTTTTTCCACTCATTTTTATTCTACTCATTCCTCCTACTTATAACCATTTGCACCCATATATGTTTTCATTAGGGGATGTACATATGTATATTTTGAATCGCATCACCCAATTTTACTCGTAGCCGACCCAATTTATCGGAAAAAGGAAATTTAGTTTATTTGTTTGAATTTGATGATAATTTAGGTAGTGAGTAAAATGATATGTCGGATAAAACACAACGATATTAGGTTTGTGTCGTTTGACATGTAAAAACAAAAAAAAATATAACAAAACCCATTGCTACATTTACTCACTAGAATAAGTTATCAAGAATCAAACAGATAACTTAAATTACTTTTATCCGAAAAATTAAGACATTTCGGAGTAATTTTGTATTAGTCAAAAAAAAAAAGGGAACAAAAAAAAAAGCCGAGATTAACATGAAATCAGAAACAAGACAATAATAGAAGCAGGAAGAGCATGTAAGTACTCTGCGTCTAATAACGTCAACCCAATAATTTGTTTTGTACTTTGTGACTTGTGAGGATCCCCTCCAAATCTAGCAGACTAGCAGAATACTCTCTTTTTTTTTTTCTTTTTTTTTTTAAGATAGCAGAATGCTCTTTGTTGACTCCATTGCTATAAAAACCAAAGTCAAACTCAAAGTCTAAGTGATAAAGTCTGACTTTATACGTATTACCCAAATTATTTTTAAATCCGGTTATCGAGAATTTTCTTACCCAATATCCAAATTACATGCATGACCCTTATATATATATTACGATTGTTTTTTTTTGTTTTTTTTTGCGTTTGTTCTATATCCACTACTCTCCTTCCGTTTTGTTATGCACCAATATATTTATTTCGTATTTGTTTTTTTGGTTATGACATATATTTTAAATATTATTACAAAGACAATTATCCCATAAAGAGGGAAAACTAAGCAATGCGTGAATTCAGTGACTTGAGCAGACGATTACCTTTTGATCAATGGTTCTATTTAATTTGTTAGACTAAATTATGACGATTATTACATAGTCACCAATATACAAGTTCATAGGTGAAAAGGGTTTGGGACCAGATAGTCTGTCTATAGCTTTATATACTAAAAAAGAAAAGTAATCGATTGATATAATGCTTGAAATTTCTTCCTCGGTACTATAGATAGTATTCTTAGCTTTTAATTTAAGATATTTTTTCTAAAATTTACCACAGTAATATATAAATCGTAGTATAATATAAAACAAAAATAAACGATTGATTGGGTTGTGATTTAGATTGTAAAGTTGTACAATTATGGTAATCGATGTGAAAGTAGTGTTGATAACTTGATATGACTGTATTATATATAAAATAATCATCGGTAAATTTTTTTTGATATATCTATAATGAAAAACAAAAGGTTGTCAGTATCTTATTTGTCAAGCACAATTAACGAATTTATTAGATTTATAGCCAAAATGATAACTCTAATATATATTTGTAAATAGTTTGGCGCTTTGATAATTCAAATCCTTGTATAATTTTGGGTTTTTTTTTCCCCTACAATTAGAATTAATATTACCATTCCTAAAATATGGTTTACATATATAAACATTACGATTATTTTCTATATCCCTTAAAACTCATTCAATGAAGTTTTTTTCTATCCATGACTGGTTGTGATATGTATTTTTGTTTTAACCAGATCTTTTGGACTAGCTAGTGATTTTCACTAGAAAATAATGTCTTAAAGTTGTAACCAAATCCAGCCGGACTCTTGACACCTAGCTAGATATAAGTTAATTGCTTTGACTTTGGAGGAAGAATGCATAACAAATACGTACTATTTTCACATAGAAACATATATGATTAAGGTTTTTATCAAAATGGATAAATCTAAAAAGACAAAACAAGGAGCAAAAGTTTAGGGGTAGGAGAGCAGTAAGCATTATGACCACAATCCCACAAATAGAGAGCTGCACGCGCACCCACCAATCTTCTCTCTCACTTGTCTCTTCCATCACACCCACACCCACACCCACACATTCTTATTTATTAATCAATCACTTAATTAAATTTTTACAATTTTATATATTAAAAAGGAGAATATTCCACCCATATCTTAGTACCCAATAAACAAAATTTGAATTCCATATGATCAGATATATCACTTTCACCACTTATCTCAATTAGTTATGTAACATGGAACTATAGACATAGTGGATCACTCCAAGCGTGCCCATCTCATCTTTACCCATTTTCATTTGGAGTATTTCATTAATAAGTTTCTAGTATTAACCAAAAGTACATGCGATCAAAAACCAACTAGTTTGTAAACAAGACCTAATTATATATACGAAAACCTCATTTTTATACAAAATTATTGGTGTATTAATCCATTGAAGATGGATATAATTTTTTCTATAACAAGATGTATTTATGTCAGATAATATTTTTACATAATAACTCTTTTTATTTTAGCATTCACGGTTTTTAACTGTTTTGGGTAAACACATCATGTTAGCTTTTGAAATTGAGCTAGAAATTGTCCTTGGAGCAATGGATTTAAACTTCGAAGACATTGTATCATACATGGCTCTAGATAAAAAGGTCAACCACGCATATCATTATCCATTATATAATTGTACCACGTGACTAAATTAAACCTCATATATAATAATAAAAAAGTTTACGTTTTTTTTTTGTTCATTCTTAAAGGTCTGCGACACCACAAAACAATTCTCCACAAAATCTATCTTTTTTCTCTTCTCCCATTTTAAAGCCGCGTGCCGTATTTATCTTTATCTCCCTTTAATGTTTTGCTCTCTATTCAAGTTTCAAAGTATTCTTTAAACCATTAATTAAAAAATCGTAAATATGAAATCAAATTTATATCTGATTTTAAAAGTAATACTCTTTAGAAGTTTCAAATCCATATTTGTTTCGGTTTTACTTCAGTTTTTGAGTTTTCGGAATTAAAATATAATAAATCAATACTGTTTTCTATATCTAAGTCTAAAATATTATGGCTAGCCAATTCGACAAGATAATTTATAACAAAGTCAATTCCTTTAGAAAAAAAAAAAATACTTATCGGCAAAAGATTCGAAAGTTGAAGCATGACAATTATTATTGCGCGGATACGAGTCCGCTTCTCAATATATATGTTGTGGGGCCAACAATTTGGATGGAAGAGCCGACGTGGACAAGGGCCCCACAGGAGAGAGAGAATCTTACAGCATCATTGGAAGCGCGCCCTAAATCGAGGACAAAAGAGGAAAGTAGGCCCCACAAACTAACAAATCCATTTCTTAAGATAGTGACATGTGAACATGGTGGCCCTACTTAAGTCACTCCTCTTGGTGACAACTGCGCTTATGTTTGGTACGTTTGTTTGTTTTGTTTTTATAATTATTGTATTTCTTACTAAAATAAAGAAATGGCAAACATTTTTTTTTTTTTTTGTGAAAAAGAAAAGAAACGGCATGTAGTAATTGATGAAAAATAACTATACCAGTTTCTTTACATTTCCGTTCTTTATATTTCAGACTACAAATATATTACGTTAATCCGAGTTTTTGAAAGCTCTTATGCGCAAGCCAAGAATACAAAAAAAAAAAAAAATCAAAATTCTGTATATTGTGAATTGGTTTGTATGTGGTAATTTTATGTATTGCGATTTGTTTATATAGATAATGGGTGTTTCGCTGTTTTAAACGGTTCTCTAGCATTTCTCATGTAATAATTGATGAAAATGCATTTAAAAGAAAGTCAGCCATCACTCACGATTTCTTGCACACATATGATGAAAATGCTATATGAATCGCCGTCCAAGCAACATACAAGTTAAAGGAAGATATCGCTCTGAAAATTTAGATCTATATTTTTTCCTGTTAATGAAATTAGTTATAGATGATCAATCTATTTTCGTAATTAGAGACATAAAAAAAGAAAAACCTAAGCAACCCCTGGACGTGAATTTCAGTTTCGAACGTTTTTCAAGGTCGACTTAAGACGCATCAAATCATAAGGTATAAGCACATTTGCTTCTCTTTTTTTTTTGTTCTCTTGTGTTTTCTTTAATGTATACTTTGCGGCGACACTGAAAAAGAAAACAACAGAGAAAGGATGAGCATTTTTGTAGTGGGGCTTCAATCGAATTCAAAGGATGATTTAAAAATTATACTCTATTTCCAGAAGTAACTTCAGATGGTTTAAGCATGATTGTTAATATATTAACAAATAGAATAGTAAATACGTACTCTTAAACCATCTACATGTTTGTAAGTGTATAACATAGCTTTACAAAGATCGGAGTTACAAAACATTACCAATATACTAAAAATAACCATGATTCAGACCATCAACTATGATATCTATTAAAATTATAATTAATACAATAAGATTCGGACATACTTTTTTCAATCTAATTTTTTTAATTAAAAACTGAAAAAACTACAATGTTTGCTAGAAGTTCTCTAGTTTAATATTTTTAATAGATGGAGCATAAAATGAAAAATGGGAGTAGGGGAAGCTGGGACTAATGAGGATAAATTGAGTGCTACTGTATCATGCGCACACAAGTTTATATCCAAAAACAATTAACCAAAGAGGCCCACTCTCTTTCACACAGCATATGTTAGTTCATCACTATCTCATGTTGTGCTCCCGAAAATCTTTCTCATTATCCCTTTTAATAAATATTTATGTTTTTTTGTTTTCATATCTAAGATTATGTTGATATCGCGATCACATGCATATCGTATTCACCATGACCAGTTTGGATCATTTTTTTGGGATAAATCTCCTCTGCAGCTCTTGGACCAGACTTTTGAAATTCTCCAAAGTAATATCTTCACTGATCAGACACTGATACATATATAAAGCTTCAACATTTAAAAAAAAAATGTAAAGGTTCAACATTTTTTAATAAAATGTAAAGCTTCAATTGATTGAAACTGTTTCAGTTAAGACACATCAAATCATAAGCTAAGTATGATAATTCCATCGTCAAATGAAGCTAAATATATATCAGTTTTGAACTTTTGATTAGCGATACAATATGCTTACTCTTTTTTTTTTTTTTTTTTTTTCCCCCGATTTTTTTTTTTAATTTAATTATTTTTTTTTTTTTTGCAATNTATTGCTATTCAATTAAATTATACAATTTTTTACGGACTAAAGATTAGATCATTAAATTCCATTGTTATTAATAAGTTTTCTTGCGTAATTATATTAATCTTCAAGGGAAGATGAAAAAAGAGAAGCGCATGTGGAAAGAGGAGACGGTGCGTATAAGATTAAGATGTGCCTCGAGCCCAAAAACCAATTCCAGAATCAATCTCGATACTCGATTGTGTCATTGGTATATTAATCTATATAATAATAATAAGAGTACTTGTATAGTTTTCTTATGAGGTTGTTTGGTACGTATGAGGCAATTTATTATTCGACGCAAATCATTCCCCGTGCCTCTTATGCTATGTTTTTCTTTATTATAAACATCAGAATAATAATTTTGAGAATTAAAAAATAATCATAATAATAACAATAAGAAGAAGAGGAAAGGATCTGATGGACCCTAATGGTTTCTCCACGCAAGAATCATTCCACTGAAAGGGCTAATACATGCATGCATTATATTTTCGACTCCTGGACCAATACTTGCTTCATTATTTTAATCCGTTTAAATGATTTTTTTTTTTGTGTTTGCTAATGAAGTGTCTACGGAACAAAGTTCTATATCTATATTCTTTTGTAGTGATTTTTTTTTTTGCTAAACTTCTTTTGTAGTGATTAAATGTGTCTTTCGTATAAAATTGATTTAATCTGAATACTAAAACCAATTAAACCAAATAACTATAATCATTATATCATATATATTATCGATGTATATATGTATATTAGAAAAGGCATCTATGACGATAATAAACATGCTTCAACGCTCGTTATCATGAGGTCCGGTATAATATTAGAAAATTTAGGGCCCTCTATTATGTATAAATTTTTTAATATTAATTTTGGATCTTCGATTCAATGTAAATTTTATAAATTTGGATCCTAAATCCTGTACAAATACACCTATGACATACTATCAAAACCGACCCTAATATCATCCAAAGCCGTAGACTCTATAAGCACAAGTACAACGTTATCTCTGGTACATAATTTTATTTTATAAAGTTGCCACAATAATGAGACGTGCTGGCGTAAGCATGCGTCATCTCTTTGTCATATTGTGCAAATCCAACAAGACATTATTATATGTAACACTTTTGTAATGGAGAGACTTTCAAGAGATTTGGTTCAGTTTTTTTTTTTTTTTTTAATAAGATAGCTGATGATGAGAAAGGGTGAAGCATGGAGGCCATCATGTTCCCTCTTCCCCGAACCCTTTGTCCTCTTCAAAAGGTAGCTGATTCTCCCTTTTTAAATTCCTTTATGTACAGTTCAGTACATTAGATTCATTTTCCCCCACACTACTGCTTCTATAGCTTCTGACTTATTTGAAATCGTTGTAATTAATTTTTATTGTTTGAAATGTTTTCTTTATAAAGTTATTTTCTGAAATGTTAATCTTGGGTTTTCGTCTGAACAAAAAGTATATAGTGTGCCAAAAATAAAATCCACTTTGAATTTCGCAATGAGGAGTGCTTCTAACGGGAGGATTATCAATATCTTGGAACTCTTAAACTATGTATATAAATGATGCATTGACTAATAGTCAGTTAATTTAGTTTATTATACTATTATTTTTTTAAAAATCAAAAGAATCTGGGTTCTTTGCTGCATATAATTCGATTATAAACCTATATATCCATGTATATATCCCTCATAATTACTTTATTTTTGTGGAATGTTATGGAATATTCATCTTCGCTTTGGCTTGTGGGCTCATTCATATTTGCTTATAAAACCTGTCTCCTACTCCTTTATATGTTTATTCTAACTAATACATATATATGTGTAATGGTTGATGATTATTCGACTAAACGCCTATCAATGACAATTACAATGTCATGTGACTATCGACTCAAACTTGAGAGTTTGAAAGAATAATACATAATCGTCAAATCAACTTAATTATTTGTTGTTTCTCAAAAAAAAAAAAACTTAATTATTTGTTTTGTAGTTTATTAACTAATGATCTTTGTTTCATATGAGTTTTTTTTGTTATTGATATATATTATAAACTTATTTTATGAGATTTATTTTTCTCTGAAAAGGTTTCGGTTTTTTTTTTTTTGGTTTTATGTTAAGATTTATACCAAAAAAGGGTAACGGTTACAAAATAAGGATTAAAACAGAGATTTCCTACCTTTATGTTAAGATTTTTTTTGGTTTTATGTTAAGGTTTCGGTTTTATTAGACGAGGCAAATTTGTTACTGAAAAATACATTTTAGATTTATTAAAAAAAAAACCATATTGATGATCTGTGAGAAACCTTGTTAAAAATATTCATGCTCGTATATCTACTCCATATAGATACTCCCAAATCTCTAAAGACGTTGGGATATTGCATATTTGCATATATAAAAAAATTATATCTTGAGAGCAAAGGAGGATGAGATGATGATGATGTTGCTGGGGATATGAAGAGTTTGATAGGGAAGGGGCACATTGATATGACAGTGTCTCCAAATCAAAAGCCCTATGCAATAAAAACATATATATGTTTGGGTTTTAGGGTTTTGCTTTTTAACTCTCTAAGGTAGACAAATCATAAGCATATGGTCTAATCAATATAGGGGACTTATATATATCCACTCTATATATTGTATTTTTTGTTCTTTAGGAATAAGTTGATTAGGTTTATCTGTATCAATCCTATGGGGGAAAAAGAAGAAGAAGAAGCTTGCTTGCCAGATGTATACTATTTGTATTGATATTATGATATATGACGTATGACCCAAATCATTGTATCTATAACACGAAAATTTAGATGTATATTCGTCCATATCTACATAGAAATTGCAACACACTTTAATTTCTATTCTCTTTAACTGGAAAATCCTACTAAAAAAATTTGAAAAGACCTTTAAACTTGTTGAATTTTTATATATTTTTGGTTAGGAACACCGCTAAATTGTGATGGAATCCTGAAAAGAAAATAGAATAAAATTATGGAATCATTAACGACAAAATTAATTCATCAAACTTAATAAAAGATTAAAGGATAGTATATTTTTTTTTTTTTATTGAACTTATAGAGTGACCAAAAATAACATAAATAGCAATTTGTGTGATTGATAAACACATAAAAATAGCAGAAGTATTACATTAAAAATTTTGAATTTTGCAAATTAGCGATCAAAAAGTCATTGTTCTTGATACCCAAAAAAAAAGAAGTCATTGTTCTTTCGCTGCCTGGCTCACATCACATCACATCGCGGCAAGGAAAATGTTATTTTCGAAATGACACATAGTTGGGCCTTGTTGGGCCGATATGGAATCGATTAAGATAAATAGTCTATTTGGTCCATTCCCCCTCTAAGATCAACCCAATGAGTTAAAGCCGTATTTATTAGATTAAATAAATATTGACTACGAAATTTCTGCATACAGTGTGTAATCAAGGGTTTATCCATCGCTGATAATCGAAATCGAAGAGAACTCAATTCGTTACTCTGCGTCACCAATTACTTTGAAATCAGTTGGAGATTTGACTTCGGAGAAAGTGTAGAGAATGTCGCAGCTTTTTTTGTTTAATTAACAATATGCATAAATCATAATGTCGGTTTAAATCTGGGTGATGAGTCTGATGACATAGTAACACTAATAACACATGATCGAACATAAACACAGAATCAGATCCTAATCCAAAGAAATCGACTAAATTATACCAACACAAGAGGAATCTACTATATATGATCAACTAAAAGTCGGAACTTTTTTCTTTTTTTTTTTCCTTAAAATCGGAACTTTTTTTTGTTAAACTGAACTTTTATTGTGTTTGAGACTTTGAGTCGCCAAGCATGAGTAAGATCTAATAACTGCTGAAGAAAACTTTGGAAGGAAGATCAATGAAAAACATAGACAACGACTAACTTTACTACTAGGCCGAAAATTTTGCTTAAAGTTTTTGTGGATTTTTCATACTACATAGTGTTCTAATAAATAACTCATGATTATTTGAGTTAAAAAAAGGAAAAAAACTCAAACAGATTATTTTCCCAAATTCGAATGATCCTAAATCCTATAACCGAATAAAATAACCTATAAATTATAATCCTTGCCAATTTGTGGACTAAAATTCCACAATTGATGTAGAAAATTTAGAAGTGAAATAGGCTTTGCTCGTAAACTATTAAAGCTGGGAATTTTAATGGCACATATATCCTTTTTTTTGTTTGGGGTCAAATTCGTCACATCGTAATTAGAAATGTGCATATGATTTGACAATCTGCTTGAAGCGAGGCCGAAGGAGGAATGAAGAGAGAAGAAGCAAAGTGTCGCTCTTTTTCGTAGCTGTTGAACGAGTTTCCGATCCACGATTCCGTCCGTGAGCTCAGAATCCGAAGAGGGAAAACGCGGGATCCGAATCTGATCTCAGCTCATGTCGTTCTCCTTCTTCAAGCCATCAAGGCCTAAAACGCCTCAAGAGGTCGTTAAGGCGATCAGGGACAGTCTCATGGCTCTCGACACCAAAACCGTCGTCGAAGTTAAAGCCCTCGAGAAGGTTCTCTCTTTAAATGCCTTTTCTCTAACAATTTTGTTTAAAAAGTTTCTACCTTTATGCTTTACTGCTGAATTTTAGATATGGGTTTCACTAATTTGGTTTGATTTACTCTTTTCTTTTCAATTGGGGATGTGATGTCGACTTTGTTCACTTTGAGTGTCTTTCTTCTCTCTTTGAAGTGTACTTATGGTGTTTTCTTAAATGGTAATCTTCTCTTTTCAGGCTCTGGAAGAAGTTGAGAAGAATTTTTCTTCTCTTAGAGGAATGCTTTCTGGAGATGGTGAGGCTGAACCAAATGCTGATCAAGCTGTACAGTTAGCATTAGAGTTTTGCAAAGAAGATGTTATCTCTCTTGTTATTCATAAGCTACACATTTTGGGATGGGAAGTAAGTGAGAATTTTCAATTTGTTGCCTATGTGTGTGTTAATAGAATCCGTTACTAACCCGCTGAGTAATGTTGCAGGCAAGAAAGGATTTACTTCATTGCTGGTCAATCTTGTTGAAGCAAAAAGCTGGTGACAGTTATTGCTGTGTTCAATACTGTGAAGACCATTTCGAGCTGCTCGACTCTTTGGTTGTATGGTAAATACTGTAAAGATTTGACTTTTTATTATCTTGCTGAAATTTTCCGTAATTGATTTGATCCGCACTTCTTGAATGAGCAGCTATGACAACAAGGAGATTGCTCTGCATTGTGGAAGTATGCTTAGGGAATGCATTAAATTCCCAAGTCTTGCTAAGTAAGACAAACCCAACATCTTGCTTTTTCTTTTCTAAGGTTTTCGATGTGATTCCAAAGCTGTTTGTAGTGCCTTTTCAGGTACATTTTAGAGTCTGCCTGCTTTGAGTTATTCTTCAAGTTTGTGGAATTGCCAAACTTTGATGTTGCTTCTGATGCATTTTCAACATTCAAGGTGATTTTTCATTATATTGGACTTATTTCGGATTTTGCCTATTTTTACATCACTTTCTTACCTCTCTCGCAGGATCTTCTCACAAAGCATGACTCTGTAGTCTCCGAGTTTCTCACCTCTCATTACAGTGAGGTTTGCTTCAGCATCTTTTTCAAGTTTAGATGAAAACAGGAGAAGCATTTCTCGGTTATAAATCCTATTGTGAAATGAAATATACATCATGAACACTTCTTCTCCTTTAGCTTATGGAATATTTGTGGTTATTTCAGTTCTTTGGTGTTTATGAAAGACTTTTGATGTCTCCAAGTTATGTGACGAGAAGGCAATCGCTGAAGGTGCTCTTCGCTACAAACGTTTCCTTTTTTGGTGCTATATTCATATCTATATCATCTCTTAAATAGTGTAGTTAATCATGGAACTAATCATTGTTGATGTAGCTTCTCTCGGATTTCCTGTTGGAGCCTCCAAATTCCCACATAATGAAGAAATTCATCTTAGAAGTTCATTATTTGAAAGTCATAATGACACTTTTGAGGGTGAGCGATGAATTTGAGGGTTTCATCTTTCTTATTTTTGCGGATAATTTGTCACAAACTCATCGGTTATTTCATTTTCATTTGAGTAGGACTCGAGCAAGAATATTCAAATATCAGCCTTCCATATATTCAAGGTAACGTCTCTCTTTGTCAAACCGCAGTTAATTTGGTAACAACTGTTAACAGGTCTCTGAGGATGAGTTGTTATCAGATTTTGAACCCTTTTAAACCGCATTTGTTTGTGCGTTGACAGGTCTTTGTTGCGAATCCTAATAAGCCGCAAGAAGTGAAGATCATTTTGGCAAAAAACCATGAGAAATTACTCGAACTCCTTCACAACTTGTCCCCTGGTAAAGGTATAACTCGAACTATTTCGATACTAATTTATAAACATTACCCTCTAAACTAGATTTATTCCATTACTTTAAAACTTCTTTAGGTTCCGAAGATGATCAATTCGAAGAGGAAAAGGAGCTGATCATCGAGGAGATCCAAAAAATGGCTGCCTTGCAAAACCTCGAACTTTAAACATTCTTTTGCCTCCCCATCTCTCTCTGTCCACCCGGTGATTCCAAGTCCTGCAAAACAAGTTTCTAGTGAACTCTGTGTGTCGTTAGTTTCGTAACTGTTTGTCTAAACATGAAACTGCTGGTTTCTCGAGTGAGTGTAGTAGTGCAGCTTTTGATTCTCATTGACAGACGAAAGACTTGTCTCTTATATAAAGACCATAACACTTCGTTTCCTTTAAAAATTTATATGAAGACTGCTTTTCTATGTAATCTTCGAAATGGATAGACTCATCCACTTACAGTTCATATAATGAAATCCCTCTGTGGTTTATTTCCTAAAAGAAACAAAAAATACAGATCTGCAACAACAAAAAATCGACCTTTTTGCTGATGAATCAAACCTACTGTTACAGTTCTAGACACATGACTCCCAACAAAATCGGTTTCTTTCAGGCAATCTCTAGAATCTCATTTAAAGAAGTTGAAACAGAATCAGACATCTTCAGATTTCTCATCTGTTTAAGTGCAGCATAAGTCGCACAAGAAGCCTTCAGACCAAAGGCATTTAGCTCCTTGAATAGTTTCATGCCTTTCTCAACCTTATTTTCCTTGCAAAATCCTTGTACCAAAGCGTTATAGGTGATTGCATCGGGTGTAACCCCTTTTTCAGACATTTTCTTGAAAAGCTCAAATGCCTCGTCTGATTTCCCATGTGCGCAGAAACCCGTGATCACTGTATTGTAACTTACCGTTGTTTCTTTATAGCCATTTCTGAGCATCTCGCTGTAGAGTTCTCCAGCAAGCACAAATTCGACTCTTTTTAAGTGCCCGTGTATCATCACATTGTAAGTGAACTCGTTTGGTCGCATCCCTTTGTCTATCATCTCAAACCACAGCTTCCTCGCGCTCCCGAGCCAGCCCATCTCACAGAATCCATGGATCATTGTGGTATACATGGTTTTGTCAGGTGCATAGCCTTTTTCTTTCAGATTGTTGAATATACAATAAGCCTCAAGCTGCTTCTTATTCTTACACAACCCCTTTATAATCTCCTGGTATGTATAAATATTCGGGAAATGGTTCCACGCTATCATCGTATGGAGAATCTCCGACATACAAGCGTAGTTCTCAATCTTACAGAACCCAGAAATCAATTTGGCATACACAGCATGTCCTGGATCAAGCCCTTGTCTCAAAACCTTCTTCAGAAGCTCATAGCCTTCTGAGACCTCCCCACCATCACACAAAGCTTGAATCAAACACTGAATCCTCTCGAGATCAACCTCAGATTCTGTCATTTCCTGGTGAAGTTCCCAGAAGCGATCGCGATTCCTGGCTTTCAAGCAACCTAATAAAACCGAATTGCAGGTTGCAACTGAAGGGATAGTTCCCATCTTTTTCAGTAGAGTATACACTTGAATACCTTCATCTACCAACCCTTCTACACATAGACACTTCACGTATTGCTCCAATAATGTCGGCTCTGGGTTAAAACCAGTGGAATCGAGAAAACTTTTCGCAGCTTTTACGGCTTTTGCATCCAAAAGGGCACTAAAGAGAAGGTTCAAAGATACGGGATCAGGTGTGTAATCGTAGTTCGAGCAAAGCCATCGGAAGAACCACAAAGAAAACAGAACATTGTTCTGAGATTTCAGAAATTCTCGGAAAAACAAAGGATCTGCGAAATTAAACGACGGGAAATCAGATACCAGAGTTTGCTGCCATCTCTGTCTCTCTCTCATGATCGTCGAGACAGTTTTAGCCATTTCCGTATAGCTTACAGCTGACGCGGTTCCACCTCCGGCCGATTTCTGCTCCTCGGACTTGGATTCACTATCTCGAGACTCGACGGTTAAACTCCGTATCTGGGTATTAGGGTGGTTCTGCCGAGTTCGGTTTCTAAAGAGAGTGATGAAATACGACTGGCCTCTACTCATGGCGTATCGCTGACTTTTCGCCTCGAAGAATTCTCTGAATCGTTACTCAAAAAGTCGTGGGCAAACTCGGATCCCGAAGCAGCCTAGACGCAAACCGTACAAAAAAAGTCGAATACTTCTCACCGGAACCCTAGATTTTGATACCCAAATTGATTTGGATCTTCTGAAATCCAGGAGATGAAAGAAAGAAAGGTTATTTTTTCTTCCCTCAAAAAAATGATTTTTTTTTTCTCCTTAATGAAAATTTTGGCGTAAAAAACAATCTTATTACATTACATCATCAAATTATATTTGGTCTAAAAAAAAACAAAAGGTCAAATTGACGGATAAAAAAAAGGCTTGCTACTTCTTCTTCTTCTTCTTCTCTCTCTCTCTTTCTCTTTCTCTTTCTCTTTCTCTGTTATCTGTGTCTATCGTCTTCGCCGAAAGCCCTAATTAATTTGTTCCTACCACCATCAATTTCCCGCCAAAGAGAATGTGGACCGTCGAGAAATGAAGCATCATAGTCAATTCCAATGGACCCATAGCTGAGAGTTTCGAGCTCTCTCGCAATCTCCGTCCGTTATCGTCAAGGTTTTTTTTAGTATTTTCGTTGTGCTTGTTCTCCGGTCGCTTCGACGGGAATGGAGAGGTAATTCTTTGGGGAAACTGTGGCTGATTTGTGTTTTCCCTCATATTTTATGAGTGTACTTAGATTTCGAATCTTCTCTGGTTTTGATATAGCTTCACCTCCTGTTTTTTTCAAAGCATTTTTTTTTTTTGCATTTTCTAGCTTTCTTGGTTTACAAAGGAGGATAATTGAGAATCTATAACTGTTCTGTTTCTACAAATTTCCTAAATTTGTAATGTGATGTTTTAGTGAATTGGTTCGGATTTTGATTAACTCTTTGTGTATTTCTCTCTCCTTGGTTGGATCAATATTCAGTGCAGATACTGAGCTCACCAGCTTCAACAACATGGTTGCGAAAGCATATCCGTTACGGGTTTTGAATCACAACAACAGCATAAACGAAGACGAAGAAGGAAACTCAGGAGTCGAACCTTACGTGGGTCTCGAATTCGACACCGCAGAGGAAGCTCGTGAGTTCTACAACGCTTACGCAGCACGAACGGGTTTCAAAGTAAGGACTGGTCAGTTGTATAGATCAAGAACAGATGGTACGGTTTCGTCGAGAAGGTTCGTTTGCTCGAAAGAAGGTTTTCAGTTGAATTCGAGAACCGGATGCACCGCCTTCATTCGTGTGCAGAGACGGGACACCGGGAAATGGGTTCTTGACCAAATCCAGAAAGAGCATAACCATGAGCTTGGAGGTCAATCTCATGTTGAGGAGACGACGACTCCGCGTCCCTCTAGAGCTCCAGCTCCTACAAAGCTAGCTGTAACTGTTAATCCGCATAGACCCAAGATGAAAGTTGTTGATGAGTCTGACAGAGAACAACGGTCCTGCCCGGGCTCTTTCAAACGCTTCAAAGGCGGTGGTGAAGGAGAAGTGAGCGACGATCATCATCAAATGCAGCACCCTAAGGCGGTTTCTGGTAGTGAGCCTTATGCAGGGTTGGAGTTTGGTTCGGCTAATGAAGCGTGCCAGTTTTATCAGGCGTATGCGGAAGTTGTTGGGTTTAGAGTTCGGATTGGTCAGTTGTTTCGATCCAAAGTTGATAATTCGATTACCTCGAGACGGTTTGTTTGCTCGAGAGAAGGGTTTCAGCATCCTTCGAGAATGGGTTGTGGAGCTTACATGAGGATCAAAAGACAAGACTCTGGTGGTTGGATCGTCGACCGTCTCAATAAAGATCATAATCACGAGCTCGAACCGGGGAAGAAGAACGGCGACGGTATGAAAAAGATAACGGAGGACGTGACGGGAGGATTGGATTCCGTTGATCTTATTGAACTAAACGATTTCGGCAACAGCCACATCAAGAAAACCCGAGAAAACAGAATCGGTAAAGAATGGTATCCGCTGCTTCTCGACTATTTTCAGACTAGACAAACCGAAGACATGGGATTCTTTTATGCTGTCGAATTGGATGTCAATAATGGAAGCTGTATGAGCATCTTCTGGGCGGATAGCCGAGCAAGATTCGCTTGCAGTCAGTTTGGTGATGCCATTGTTTTCGATACTTCGTACAGAAAAGGAAACTACTCTGTTCCGTTTGCGACTTTCATCGGTTTCAACCATCACAGGCAACCCGTGCTTCTCGGGTGTGCCATGGTTGCCGATGAATCTAAAGAGGCTTTCTTGTGGTTGTTTCAGACATGGCTTCGCGCTATGTCGGGTCGTCGTCCAAGATCCATTGTAGCTGATCAAGATTTGCCTATCCAGCAAGCTTTGGTTCAAGTCTTTCCTGGGGCACATCATCGGTACTCAGCTTGGCAAATTAGGGAAAAAGAGCGGGAAAATATCAGACCGTTTCCTAGCGAGTTCAAGTATGAATACGAGAAATGTATATACCAGACTCAGACTACGGTCGAGTTTGACTCAGTTTGGAATGCTCTCATCAACAAATACGGTCTTAGAGACGACATTTGGCTCAGAGAAATCTACGAACAGCGTGAGAATTGGGTTCCTGCTTATCTAAGAGCAAGTTTCTTTGCCGGTATCCCAATAAACGGAATCGTCGAGCCCTTCTTCGGCGCTTCGCTTGACGCTCTAACGCCTCTCAGAGAATTCATTTCCCGATATGAACAAGGACTCGAGCAGAGACGTGAAGAGGAAAGAAAAGAGGATTTCAATTCTTACAACTTGCAGCCGTTTCTTCAGACGAAAGAGCCCGTGGAAGAACAGTGCAGAAGACTCTACACGCTAACCGTCTTCAGAATCTTCCAGAACGAGCTCGTCCAGTCTTATAATTACCTCTGTTTAAAGACTTACGAAGAAGGAGCAATCAGTAGATTCTTGGTGAGGAAATGCGGGAACGAGAGCGAAAAACACGCCGTGACTTTCAGTGCGTCGAATCTCAATTCGAGTTGCAGCTGTCAAATGTTTGAGCACGAAGGACTTCTCTGTAGACATATCTTGAAAGTGTTTAATCTCTTGGACATAAGAGAGCTCCCGTCTCGGTATATACTGCACCGATGGACCAAGAACGCAGAGTTTGGGTTTGTGCGTGATATGGAATCAGGTGTGAGTTCTCAAGATCTCAAGGCCTTGATGGTTTGGAGTCTGAGAGAAGCTGCTTCTAAGTACATAGAGTTTGGGACATCGTCTCTGGAGAAATATAAGCTTGCTTATGAAATTATGCGTGAGGGTGGGAAGAAACTTTGTTGGCAGAGATGATGAGCTCGACTTGAAAACTGTAAGATCAAATCTTCTTGATTCCGATCTTATCTTCTTCATTCATGTCTGAAATTAAGATCATCCGCGTCATGTCTTACTGCGTTCATGTCTGAAAGTTGCTGAAGATTTAAGAAGGGTTTTGCTGTTGTTAATGTTGATGTAGGTAATTTTGGTTTACCGTTGAAGAAGATGAAGTCTTGTTCGCCGTTCTAATGTTAACCCCTTTGATAACCTCAAGTCGCTGGTGGTGGAGTTGGAGTTGTGGTCATTGTGGTTCCTAATGATAATCATTCATTGTCATTGCGTTTCCGGTGATGGATGGATGACATGTTTGATCTCTTTGTGTATTTGTTTATGTTGTTCCGAAGGATCTGAGAAAGTGAAAGAACAGATCAGAATTAGGGTTTTTGGGGGAAGATACAGATCATGTTAGAGAATCATATCGTTTGATGCTAGTTTGCATAGAATGTAATGTAATATTATCAATCTCTTTTTTTTTCTCTACACTAATTATTGATTTTAGAGTTTACTCTTTAACAAAATAAGGTACTGAAACAAAAATTAAGGAGAAGAACAAATGAAGAATAAGTGCACCACTTATTTGTGAGTTGATCCAAAGCAAACTTATTGAAGAGTTTAGTAAAAGATATTAAAAGACATGGAAATTGAAATAGCTTCCGTTATTTAAGAGCTTAGTAAAAGATATAAAAATAGAAAATATTTCGTAATTAACCGGGGGCACTTGCCCCCCCCCCTTCTTCAACACTTAGATCCGCCCCTTCTTGTCGTTGTTTATTCTGCTTATAAATCTTGCAATTTTACTAAATCGATCCCCAGGGCCAGTCCTGCTCACCATATAACGTACCAAATAGTGCACCATGATTCCTCCATGCCCGGATTTAGAGAGGAGAGCCATATCAGCTAGGGTTTGAATATCTTCATCCACGTCCCAGACACTCTCCAGAAACGTGAATGAGTTGTTCACGTCCGTACCGTAACACATAGAGCTTGCTAACCCAAAGAGTGTATCTTTCTGTCTATCAGATAAACCATCGTAGGCAAATCTAATTAAATTCTCTATATCCTTATTAGTCTCAAGATATGTTCTTAGTTCAGGCAGTTTTGTTGTCCACTCATCTTTGCTCTTCCCACGAAAAGACGAACCCAAGACCTTGAGAACAAGTGGAAAAGGAGCAACAAAGTTAGCTACTTCAACAGCTTGCTCCAAGTAACGTCTTGGTGGAGACTTTTGTCCAAAAGCAGAGTACGAGAAGATTTGCAGAGCCTCTTCCTTGGATGGGAAAACCACTTTGTATATCTGATTGACCCCGTTAGTTTTCAATTTATAAACATCTTCACTTGTCACAATCACCTTACTTCCGAATCTAAGACCCTGAATTAGATTTCCCAAAGCATCTAGCTCCTTGGAACAGACATCATCAAGAATGAGAAGGACTCTCTGGTGCTTTAGCCTAAATTGTGCTTCTTGTACATCAGTTATCTTCATGTCCCTATGATCCAACATTCCAGAGCGTAATTCGTTTTCCAAATGATTTTGCAAGACATTCTTTTCAAATTGGATCGTCTTATACTTTCCCTCAACATTCTCCTTATAATACTTAAGCTGGAAGTTGCACGACACTTGTTTGTATAAGGCTCTAACTATGGTGGTTTTGCCAATACCGGCAGGACCCCAGATCCCCACAGTCTTCACATTGTCGGATTCTAAGCACATCATCGATTTAATCTTTGCTACATGAGCTTCTATACCAACTAACCGATCAAAATCCATTGATGGTAACTCGTTAGAAACATCCATGACAACTTTCAAAATCATCTCCGCTTCACTAGCCCTACAGAAGACAGTTACAGATGAAGTTAAAACAGTACTAGATCAACACGATAACTAGCCCTTCATAAGACAGTTATAATGGAAGTTGGAACAGTATACCATGAAACAGAATGTTCTCCGGCAATATCCGCAACTTGAGTCAATGCTTGTCTCCAGCTCTGTTTTTCTTCCTCTGTCTTCCCCTCACAAGTTTCTTCAAAGGCCTTCCCAAAATCTCCGGTCTGTCTTCTTACATCAGACGGATCCACATCGTAGAAGATTGTCATAACAGTCTGTCCTAAAGTTTTCCGGCACTCCATGATCAACTGCAACTCGTTCAGACACCAACTTGAAGAAGCGTAGTTCTTCGATAGGATAACGACAGCAATCCTTGCTTCCTTGATGGCTCTCACGAGCTCGGAGTTAATAGACTCGCTCCTCATGATCCCATTGTCTATGAACGTGTTTATTCCCTCTCTTTTAAGCCCTTCAAGAAAGTGGCTGAGAAAATTTTTGCGAACGTCTTCACCGCGGAAACTTGGGAAGACATCATGCATGTATCGGCGAGATGAAAAAGAAGAAGAATCCATGAGAGAAAGAAGAGAATGTGATCGCTTCTTGATTCTCCACTCCCAAAATCGATTTGAAGCATTCCTATGGAATATATGTTTTTTTGGGTATAATTTATAGTGTGGCAACCAATAAGATGACCGAAGACTAGTTATTTACTTGTGCAAATGGTTCTATAATATATAGTGTGGCAACTAATATACTAATATAGGGATCAGAGCACCAACAGTTAAACTGATCTACGTGCTTACACGTTTTCAGACTTCGGCTTGTGGACAACTCATCGAAAGAATTCTTTTATTTAATACGTATTCACATTTTACATTTTACATCTAAGAGTTTTTATTTTTATTTTTCTCGTTTAATTTATGCAATTATGCTAGTTTTATTTGATATGTCCTTGCATAACTCAAATTTCAATAATTAATAATAATAAAAAATTACAGCTATTAATTACCAATCAAATTGATATGTCCATTCAGCACTTAGTTATGATTTATGAATAAAAAAGATAGTTGACAAAAACAAAATTTCCAATCAAATTTTTAATGTTAAACAGTCATAATTTCTACATCTAAAATTTCTATAGCCAAAAAACTACGGTCAAAACCTACAACTATAATCATTAGCCATAAGCACCCATGTAAAACTCATATATGTATATGTTTTTTTGTTAGGATGGATGCAAACTAACATGTTTCATAAATTAGAATTTATCATCTTCATCTTTTTCAGTGATAACAGAATTCTTGAACGCATTTTTTCAGATAGTGCCGTATACAATCAACGTATAGAAATTAAAAAATAAAATAAACGAAAAGAATAAAACAAACACACAACACACAATTACACGATCTCAAACTCTCGGTTTTTGTGTAAACCGCTTTTAAGGAAGAAACCAAACCAATATGTATTTTTTCATATTCTAGAAACTCAAACTCTCCCGACATGAGGCCTTTCTCCGGTGACTGTTTCTCCGACTCCGGCGTGAATAGCTCCGGTGCACAACAACTGAGTAGCACTCACAATTATTGTCAATACTTCAAGAGTTCTCTGCAAAAAGAAATTATCAACAAAACAAAAAAAAACATATTAAGTATCCGTAAGAAAATATTTTGCCAATTCACATTCATTAGAAAAAAAAAAAACAAAAAAATCTCACTAGATTGGCTTCGGTCCAGCCTATGTTGATCTCCTTACATGCGAATCTGTAAATCGGTTTAGATTTGGTTTATTAAAATTCTACTTGGTGTAAGAAGAGTGAAAGAAATTGAACCAGATTGAAACCCGGTTTGATTTAAATAAAAACCGGATGGTGACTTTACCCCATGGCGAGAAGAGCGAGAGACCAGGAGATGAGAGAGGAAGCGGCGGCGGAGTGGAGATTCGGAGAGTCCCACTGAAGAACGTTGAGAATTCCGGTGAGTGATGTGGCCATTCCGACGACGCCGGCGATCAACGAGAATATTACGAAAAAACCAGTCGCCATGTTCCCCACCGGGAAGAATATCGGGAAGATCTTCGCCGGAAGAGACAGCACCGACGCTGCGAAAACCACACAAAAGATTGATCACATTTAATTCTAAAATGTTGGATTGAATGACTGAGAAGTTTGATCCTTTTTTTTTTCTTAAGTACCGGACTCGCGTGCTCTCTCAATGCCGTGATTAACAGCCCAGGAAGCGATGACGGTGACGACGAAATAGAGACCAAGATTCAGCAACAGAAGCATGAAAGCTGCCGACTTTGATCCTCCTGAAGCCATGCCTACAAGATTCTCTGCGTTTTCCGACAAACAAAATAAATAAAAAAGACTTCTTAAAAAACCAGCCAGACAGGTCTTTTTCTCGGGATAATCACAAGATCTGTGTATGTCTGTGTATATATATATTTATCCAGTTCATAGGAATAGAAGTTTCTTCAGCTGAAAGCAATGTTTTTAATTCCTTACTTTGTCCTTAACTTTGGCCAAAGAATCAAATCCCAAGCTTCAATTTTCTTATGTGCTGTCTTCTTCGCAGAAGAAGAAAAGAATAGCTGAGATAGAGTATGAGAAAAACATAAACAATTTTCCCGGGAAAATCTGTCAGGCTGAACTTTTCCCCGAAAAGTGAATAGAGAAAAAAAAGCTAGCTGTTTGGACCTTTCTAGTTTCTAGCATAGTTTACTTTAAACCAATAAATTAAAGAATATATTGCATAACTATCACATTTGTACATTGTTATTCATTCTTCTTGCAAAACAATGAATCATATTTGCAGCTCTAATGCAGAGCTCGGAGTTTTTTTGCAGGATTATTGTTTATGGTTCAATTATCCTCAAGAATTTTCAAGGCTAGCTCGGCCAGCGAATGGACCGTTCTGCTATGACGACTCACTCCAACAGTACCGGAGAAAACATCGAAGTTCTCGAGCTCAGCCGTAGTTTCCAGAACCTTCTCAAGCTCTTTCTCCAGACCCAACTCTCTAAACACCACCACATTATTCTCCAAGTCATCTTCCATCATCCAAACCGCCAGCTCAATCGCAAATCTCCTGATTCTTGGAACCTTAATTGCCGGTTTGTCGTGTTTTCTCAGAATCGAAACCAATGAGTTCGCCAGTTCTTGCCTCTCGATCCCTGAATCCATGAAAACATAGCTCGAGTCTTCCAAACTCATGAATCTAAACACTTGTGCTGCTAATCCCACCATCACTTCTTGTAGTTTGTTGTCTTCTGATGTTATTGACTTCATAACCTGCAACAAAACGAAGAAAGTTTCCGGATTTGTACATAAATCTTTCAATCAAAATTGTATATCAGAATACTAACCGTTGGTGCTGCTGCTTTAACGAACTTCAGGTCATGAAAGCATTCATCCCCAGAGTATAAGCACAAGTTTCTCAACACTCTTGCAGCATTCACACGGATCGAAGGAACTTCAAGTGCTTCCACAAGTCTTGTCATAACCCCAAGCCTAAGAACATGGAGGCAGTTGCACTTGCTCTCCAACACAAGCATCGCTATCGCTTCTCCTGCAGCAATCCTGACACATCCCTCATTCCCGTCGTCCCCGTGTGTTTCCCGTTTAAAGAAAATGTTGAACAACTCTTTCAAAACACCACCCGTTCCACCAATTCTCTCCCGAGCTTCCGTATCAAGCGCAAGGTTGGTAATTATCCCGATCCCGAGCTTCTGCAGCTTTGGGTATCTTGCTCCGTGTCTCAGCACATCCCTTACGTTGCTGACTGTAAAAACGATCTCTGAGATCTCTCTCCGGAGGCATTGCCCTGTGTTCCCGGTCGTGCTGGCTAACATTTTCACCAGCTGCAGCGACCGTTTCAAAGTCAGAACTTGTGACCTAGCAACGTCTGCGTTCTCTTCCCTCAATAAAATTTCGTCCACGTGTGTGAAATCAATTATCTTTGGCAGAAGACCTCTCGTGTTACCGAGTTTTCCACAGTTGTCGTGATCTCTGGCTAATTTCTTCAGTATCAAGAGGCCCAAATTGTTGAATCTACAGAAATCGTAGTGTAGATTATGGTCATGGAACACCTTTTTCTCTCCAATCTCATCAGGAGCTTCACCTGATGATCTCGTGTTCTCTAATAACGATGAAATCGATTCCATTGCACCAGAGATCCCAGCGACTCTTAAAGAGTTCTGCTTTTTGCCAGCGAGTTTCGATAATATCTCCGCAGCTGATCTCCTAATCTCTTCCTCATGCAGATCTTTCCAGTTCAACATCTCCACCAACCTAGTGACAAAAAAAATTAGCAACAATTTCTACTATTTTCGCTGTAAAATCTGACATTTTGATTAGCAAAGACCAAACCTTTCGACGACCGGAAAGTTGATTCCGATCTTCTCAAGTGTATCTTCCGAGTACCGTTCATTCACTGCAAACTGCCTGAGAATCCTTGCTCCGATAAGCTGTTCATCAGAAGAGTTGGATGCCAAGAGATCCATACCAAAGCTCACTATATCCATCTTCAGACCATCAAAAATGCTCCCATTGACGCACTTTGAGTAGGAATCATAGAAAAATCTCTTGATTGAGACCAAACCAGTAACCCCAAACTCACACTCTCTTGTCACATTCTCAAGCAAATTACAAACACTGACTTGCCACTCCCAATAAGCTTTCTCAGCAAGAAACAGCAACGCCTCGGCTAAGGCGAGCGAGTAGAATATGTTGAGAGCGGATTGTCTGTTCCTCTTGTCCGTGTCTCCTTTGTGAACATCTCCATAGTTATGCCTGACAAGCTTGTAAGACGACAGAGCCACACAGGCCGTTGCAGACAGAAGTTGGAGCCAGTAGAGAAGCCGACTCACTGTACTGGAGATGAAGAACCATCTCGCGTATGGAAGGAGAGGTACTTCTGAGTTCTTCCACGTCTCGTCGAACGTCGCTTCTCGAACAACGCAGTCTCTTGTCGTCGTCACTTCCCTCGATCGGCTTTCGAAGATCGATCCACTGCACAGAAACACAAAAAAGATTGCTCATCAAATGTAACCTTAACTCGGATTGATTCCAGTTCGATTATGAAAAATTGGAGAAAAGGGGGAAAACCTGATTCGTTTTAGATTTCTAAGGAGCGAGGCAGAACTTGACCGGAGAGCGCGAAAGCTACTTATCCCGACGCCGGCGACGGTCCACGTGGCTTGGTGTTGCCACTCGAGCTCGTGGCTTCTGCTGAAGATTCTAGCACCTTCGATTAGGAGAATGATGGTGATGAACCAGAAATCGGAACCGTCGAGCGTGATCGCGAAGCCGCCGAGGAGAACCACCGTGGCCCAGATAAACCCTAGGGTTCCGATTCCAGTGGCGGTTTTCTCAAGAATCGCAAGTTTTAGAGCGAATAGCGTTAGCTGCTTCTCCGGAGCCGGGACCGTTGATTTTCTCCGAAACGCGGTCGCGGAGGAGACGGAGGCTGCGTCTGCGGTATCGCCGCTATCTCCTTTCTCAATGCTGCTTCTTAGATCGAAAACGGTGTCGTTGGAGCCTCTAGCTTCCTCCAATTTCTGAAGCTCCGACACCTATACAAATGAAGACAGACATAGTACTTAATAGATAACTTTAGTAATTAAAACATAGTTAAATCAAATACAAACCGTTTTCTAAAAAAAATACATAAATATAGCACTTCAAATTGAAATTTTCTTGTTTTTAGTGAAAATGAAAGAGGACAATATTTTACAAAAATTAATAATATTTTTTTTTCCAACACAAAAATTAATAATATTAGATTATCAATATTAAGTAAAATGTACAAGCATTAATTAAAAGCTTTCAAGCAATCTAAACTGAAAAACAGCTTAGATAATAGATACAAAGAAATTAATATGACAAAAACCTGCAAACGAATGCTTCGATCTTCTTCTTCTTCTTCGAACTTCCTTGAATCCATTATAAACCTTTCGTTGTTTTTACTCGTTTCCTACTCAAATCACCAATGGAAAAGTTTTTATCTTTTTCTTTATTTCTTTCTTTCTTCGTCTTTTTTTAATAGTATACTTTAGGAGTTGTTGATGATGCAGAGAAATGAGGAAAGTGTGATTTTACATTCTTCATATATATATACGGATGTATATATAGATATAGAGAGAGATAGAGAAAGAGAAAGAGAAAGAGAAAGAGAGGAGAGAGAGATGGAAGCAAATAGGCAAAGGAGCAAAGGAGTGGAGAGAAAGTCTGCAAATAAGCTAAATAACGCAAGAGGAAATGTGCAAGAAAGTGTAACTTCAAGACAATTGTTGTATGCTTTCACCCAGCAATTTTATGACCAAAAGTTACATTTAACAACAACAAAAAAAACATTTTTATGACATGTTACAACCATCTTCTTTATCGTACTTTATACCTTAATTAATACATCTTTTTCTTTTTATCTTTTTTGTTTTGTTTTGACATCCTTTTTCTTTTTAAGTTTGTTTTTTTTTCTTTTTGCTTATAATAGTATACTAAAAATGTAAACGATTGCTAGTACTATGGTTATACATGTTGCTTGACTTATCCTTGTAAAATGACTATTTTAAGCAAAAATAAAACAACATTTAATTAATATCTACTATTTTTAGAATCTAATATGATCAATTATTGTCGTTACATGAATAATTGGATGGTTTATTTGCCGCCTTTATGTTAAGAAAAGCCGTGCTTGTTCGTATTTACGATTACAAGTAAAAATAATATGTTTTGATTGTACTTGCGTCTGGAATTTCTAGAAAATGTTCGGTAAAGAAAATATCTTATTCTTATTTCAATGTAAACAGAACAATAAAAATCTACGTCATTATTAGTCTAGTAACTGAGTAGCTCTGATTTTCAAGAACTCTTACAAGTTACAATTCATTTCCAGTGTATAACATTAATCATGTAGCAAAAAGAAACCTATATATAAAAAAAAAAAAAAGAAACCTATAATGTGAAAACAACTCATTTTTCCTAGTTTTGTTTTGTTTCTTAGAATTCATTTGGGTTATTGAGAAAAGAACGAAGAATATCGTTAAGTTACAATCATTGAAGATTTGTACTTGTGTTTTAGATAAGTCATGAATTATTGCCTTATTGGTACTAAAAAGTTGACGTACGCAAGTGTAATGAAATATATAAACTGTGATTAAATATAATTAGAGAGTCAATAACTCGGTGAGGGTAATGGTGACTTGCAAGCATATTGTTCCAGCACAAGTCTTCTTGTGTGAAGCTAAAGGCTCAAATGGGATCTCCTCCTCTTCGGGACCCACTTAATCCTCCCATAATAGAAAAAAAAAACATATACAGGTTCATTAAAGATAACTAAATTTGGTAATCTGTAAAAAATCGATATCGAATCAAATATACTACTAGACAAAATAGGGATAACAACATCCCACAAAGATTGGCTCTTACTGATGTCAAAAAAAAAAAAGATTGGCTCTTACAAATCCTAGTAATGGAAATGATCATTTATACTACAACATTATCACTATCCATTATGAATCCACAAGATTTCAACAACACTTGGCTCTGATACAAAAGGGTGAAAATCGAAATTGGATATCTCGTCTTTGTTTGTGATGAAGATGATCATAAATAAAATGAGAACACAAAAGAAATTGGTGGCCATACATTTTTACCAAGGTTATAAACCAAGGTAACACCAACGAAGAGTTTGGTATAATTAGGCTTATAATGAGTTTAAAGTGCTTAATCATGCGATTTTATACGTAGTTAGGTATCACTTGGAGATTAATCATAGTTAGGGAGTACACAGAAAAAAGATTTACCATTCAACATAACAAATTTAGAAATCTTCTCAAGAGATAATAGAAAATAGAGTTATTTGAGCAAAGGGCTCGGTTTAATCCTTCCAAATTATTCAAAGAAGTGAGTTAGTGACAAAAGACAAACTTTACAAATTCTACCCCAAAAACAATCTCGGTGGTCTCAATTCATTACTACTCATCTTCATCACATAAAATGAAAAATGTTTCAAATTCACAATGGTGAACAAAAAGATTCAGATTTCAACACTGAGAAAATGTGAATTGCTTACCAGAAGAGAAAGAATCAAATTCTGACATATCTCTGATGAACCTTGGACTTCTCAGCATCGATAATGGATTCCAAACGCTTAACCGAATCTTCAAGCCTCCCTTTGGCATTCACCACAACGTAATCAAAATTCTTCACGTGCCTAAGCTCTTCTCTCGCCGTAGCAACCCTAACAAGCAACTCCTCACGACTCTCCGTTCTCCGATCAATCAACCTCTCCACCATCGCAAGCTCATTCTCCGCCACAAGGAAGATAAACACTGCAGAGTTCCCAAGAATCTTCCTAAGTGTCTGAGCTCCTTGAATGTCGACTCTCAAAACGATGTCGTATCCTTTCGCCATGAATTCCTGGATCTGCTTTTTTGGGATCCCTTTGTAATCTCCGTAAACGAGTGCGTGCTCGAGCAGCTCCTCTTTCTCCACCATTGACAAGAACTCATCTTTGGTGACGAAGAAGTAATCTCTGCCGTCGATTTCTCCGGGACGCATCGGACGGCTCGTAGCTGTGACGACGAAATGGAGACCTTCGCGAACCTCTCGGAGCTTGTTGATGACCGCGTCTTTGCCGACTCCGCTTGCTCCGCTGATGACGATGACGAGAGGGTTCGGAGGAGGAGTGATCGGATCGACGCTGAAGCTAGAACCCAGATGGAATTCGAGGGCGCGAAGCAATTCGGGCTTGGTGGCGGATGGGATTGCGGGAGGATTAGGGTTTTGAGGGGAATCGGACATTTTCAAGGAGGAGGCGCGGAGATGAGAAGATCGATGGAGAGAGGGTGGATAAGATCTGGAATTGAAGATGGGTTTTTTAGAAATTGGGAAGATGGAGGAACGGGAGAGAGAAGAAGAGAGCTTTCGAAACATCTGGGGATTAAAGGAGGAGCATTTGGGAAGCAGAGGTTAGGGAGCTTGTTGAGAGATTCGATTTGCTCGGAGTTGGCGGTGAAACTCTCTGACTCTGACCCACTCATCTTCTCGATGTTTCGGTTTTTTTTTTTTTTCTTTACAATTTGAAAGTATTATGTGCTTTTAAAATAAAAATGAATGTAACACCTTTTCTTAATATTTTGTGCCAAAAAAATCAGGGTTTTTAAAGCCAAACCTACCAATTGAACCCCCCCCCCCCCAAAAAANNAAAAAAAAACCAAACGTAGCAATTGAAGTTGGGTATATTTTGGAGCAAGAAAAAAGAATTTCATTACGTAATTATTATTTCGGAAAAATGAGTTACAAACAAAAAAATCACATTTTGTTGTATTTTATAATAGAACATAAAATGTGTGTGTGGTGATTTTTATGGTTAAGACTTTTAGGAGTTAGGAAAGTGACAATAGGCATTAGTTTGCTGGTTATGTTTTTCCGTTGTAAACAGAGAGTGGATGGGTTTGAATGAAGTTTTTATACGACGTCCAACAAAGATTACGAGCAGTTCGTATGTCTGGCTTACAATAAAATTAAAAAATAGTGAAAAAAAAAAACAAATGATATTAAATACTGTTTTAAGCCACGGCCCAACCTGTCAAGCGGGTCGAACCCGCCCCGCGGTGGATTCAAAATTTTTAAATCCGCGAAAACCCGCCTCGCAAATTTTGTGAGTAAAAAATAATGAATCCGCACCCGTCCCGCTTGAATCCGGGGATCCCGCGGGTTATCCGCAAAAATATAAAAAAAAAAATTAATTTAAAAACTATTCCTAAAAATAAAAATAAATAAATTTATAGCATAA